>LUCM01006287.1:123161-185056 GCA_008360955.1 Fasciolopsis buskii
CGTTAGCGCAACATAAATCAGTTGGGAAGAAACGTGGGGTTTGACACTGGAATTGAAAAATAAGAATAAAAATTTAACACGTCCAGCACCTTTGTGAAAAGTGAACAAAATTCGAGGAATGAATCTGAGCACCTTATTAAGGTTTGCTAGGAAATCGGCTGAATGACAACAGCACGCGCTTTTAAGATCGCGTGACTATAATATGACACGACAGCGAGAATTCTCCTATAGTTACTGACTCTGGACAAGGGCACGGAACGAAAATGGTTTGCGAATTGAATAACTTAGATCAGACACTTTAGAATAAGATTATCGTTGCCGGTATGAGGATGTAGAAATTCCGAGGTAATTTTTAGTGTAGCAGATAACTTCCTCACGTTGATACTCTCTTATTTTTGTACGCAAATTCTATGCAACACAATACAATACCCCAGCCTTGAAATGAGCCACGTGTATTATCTTCTACCTTTTGCCGGAGTTGATGTGTATCCGTTACATAAGCAAAGTTGATACGTTCATGTACTTCACATGAAGCAGCCGAGAACAAATCACATCTTAGCGTCGGCTATGCACAGCGAGTAATAAACAATCATCATTAGAATCTCATTTAAATCGTTAGAAGTGTGAATGGATGATAAGTCCATTTAAGAATCATATGGTGATTTGTCGGAGGATTTTCGTCGGTCAGGCGAGGGTAACCTTGAGAAAAGGAACAGAAGGCCCAAATGTGTTGGTTTTTACTTTCAGTAGTATATTTTGCATGCGGATGGATGAACAAAATTCCCCCAGAAGCACAAGACCGGTTTCGCAGTTATTGCCGCTTTTCGGGTATGTGTACCCGGTACTCTCTTGTCCAACGATCCCAACAAAAATCCTCCGACGAATCACCATGTGATTCTCAAATGGACTCAACATCCATTCAAGCTCCTGACGATTCAAATGAGATTCTAGTTAGAAACTAAGAAGGGAGCACACTAGTATAGGAACGGTTGGACAGGAGAGTACAGGGTACGCATACATGAAAAGTGGCAATAATCGCGAAACTGGTCGTGTGCTTCCGAGGAAATTTAGATTATCCACCCGTATGCGAAACATGCCATTGAAAATAAACAATCAGTGCATTTTAAAAATCACCTTCCTTCTGAAACATTGTTCTTTTCCTCCTGGTTTAAGCGGCTAATAAACCTGATGATACGCACATGTGACCCTTTGTCAACAGACAAACAGCTGTTGTGTTCCTCAGGGATGGGCAGGTTAAAGTTCCACCCAACATCAAAAGCCTATACTGCAGTTGATCCATGGAAAGCGTCAAACTTAATGCAAACATATTCGAATATTCCTTCAAATATAATATGGACAAAATCTCAGTCAACGGTCTACTCTTCGTGATGAGTAATCTTAATCACAGCAGAATTAAAAAATATTATTCTTGGGGGTTTTGTGGTGACACCAAGAGGCACCGGCAATACAGAAAGTACAATTCACTCACACATTTCGCTTAAAGAATTAGTTGCCACAAACCCGAGTCGGGCCGGAGAACTGCTGCCTGCAGACTAGTAGCTGCATCAATGAGATAGTGTTTTGCGGAAAAAGGGATATTCATTTACATTTTCATGTTCCAGACGTACAAAAATGATGGCTCAGTACAGGACATCCGTCAGGCAAGTCAAAGTTTGCCCGTCCGATTGCGGTCTGCGGCGTGAGCTTCCAAAGGCCTAATGCTTAGGTTAATTTTCCAACCTGAACTACCGTTCAGTGAATGTTCCACCGGGTGATGTCAATGCATACAGAAAGGATGACAAATAGATTTGTGGAGGCTTGATATTCCATTTTGTCTGCCGATGGTTTTAGTTGACATTTATATGAGACCGAGAGAACGGTCAGTAGCACTATTGTTTCCTTATGATACCATTTAAAAGCAGACATCATTCAGACAAAATGCATGAAATTATGAAATATAGTGAGCTCCGTAAACAATCTAGCAAACTTTTGTTATTTACTACCCAATAGAGTACATGAACGACTAACCATACAGGGACTTGTCGAGCAGACCTGCCGGGGATCAATCCCATCATTTGTAACCATCGTGTGTAGAGTTTTCTATGCGCAACCATGTGTTCAGACCAAAAGATGATTATTTTCTCGTCGGAACACTGCTTAGGTTTGGCGATACATTAGTGCCATCAGCTCCGGTTGAAAGCAATGCAAGTAAAGTTACTAGTGAAAGAAATCCTTTGATCTTCCGGGTACAGCGAAATGAGTAGTCATTTGTTTCACCCAAGTTTTTGTGATTCGGTACTGTATACCTGAAATTTCGATTAGAAACAGACTTCATCGTGTGTTGATCTAATCGAACGATTTTGGCTGATTTGGCGCGTAGACGGCTACCATCTTTTGCAAGCCAATGTTTTGAGGTGCCATACTGAAAGGACGAACCTACAGATGTGATCCCAGACCACGGGAAGGAATAACACAACTATTTTGAATCTGGAAGGAAATGTCAGTCTGGCAATGTTTTCCGTGGTTCCGAGCGCAGCTGTGAGCTTCTCCATGAAAAGATTGAATCAGAGAAGTGATTTGGAAATCCAAATTCAGGGTTTCCAATGACCACGTTAGGGATAGTTCAGGTAGCAGGTACCGGTTTGAACCATTTGTGGATCGTATTAGGGGTACAATCATATTAATAGTTCCTGGCATGGTGGATTGTGCTGTCTAACGGGAAGCCTCCAGTTAAAATCCATTTATCTCAGAAAGGTTTTACGATTAATCGACGTGTGCATAAGCTTGTCATTGGAAATAGTAATATTGTCAACATTACCGAATGTTGCTTATAAACTGCTTTCGGGAGCGATTTGCGTAGCGGGTTCATGGGTACGAAATTCCGGTGACTGAACATCCGCATGACTTCCAGTGTATCTAAGGAATAGTGAATTGTAAATTATGTAGAGCAGCATAGTCACTGTAAGGGTCCTGTCTGACTACAATTTACCAAAATGCAGTCAAATATGACCTATTTTTTCATTGGGTCTGTGTACTCCACTGGAGATCCGATTTTGCGAGCTGATATTCACATACGAAAGTAAGTAAGCAGCTTATGTTACAAAATTGACCACCAACGTCTTTTCTCATGAGGGAGGGGGATTTTACTTCTAAGATTGCATACGGTGTAATTTTACGTGTGGCCTGATTTCCATGATAAGATGCTCGTTTTGGACGTCTACGTGTCATAAATCAGATGAACAAATATTTAACCAGCCGGCTAACTAGCTAACTAACCGGGTGGGTGGTTGTGTGTGTGTGTGTGTGTGTGTGTGTGTGTGTAAGTAAGTAAATAAGTAAGTGAGTGAGTGAGTGATTGGGTAAATGAATGAATGAATGAGTGAATGACTGAGTGAGCTGACAAACGAAAATGGAACTTACTGCCGGTAGTTCCATACGATGTGACTCACTTTGAATACCTGATAAGAAAGAATTTCAAAGCCCAACATTCAGGTCATTAAAACTCTACTGGTTTAGAATGTCTACCAGTGCCAAAATAAAGCGGCTACACGTGTTCTAGGCGGTGCAGAACATATTAACCTGTTATATATGAGGACGGAAAGGACGCGTACATCTAGTCGGTCAGCTTGTTTTGAAAATGTATGGGTTAAACAGCAGAATGCGATCCATTCTTGTGGTGGTTGTAACAAAATAATATAGATTTCTTTTTGAGGATACGTGTCACCGATTCATTGTATCTAATCCGGTACGCTTTTGAGTTCGTATGCAACTGTTGATTCTTGTTCAGCAAACACATTTATGCACTTACACATGCATAACTAAAACTTACTCGCACAGATACACGAGCAGCTTGATTTGCTTATGTGGGTACTCCGCTACACGCAAACACGGATGCATAAACCAGGTTCATTCACCTACCCACATGGTCACGCAACTGGGGTCATCCTTATGGGCGGTCTGCTACAGGCGGTCACAACTATTGTTTTACGAATTCACTTTCGCCCAATTCGAACTGTGAGTACCCCATGGCCGGAGGTCTATTTTGTCGGTATTGGGGGAAATTAGAGGCTGCTGTGGGTTTGAAAAAAGTTCTACACGAACTTACTAGAGTTTTCACCCTCGGGCAATAGTTCTACTTAGTCAGATACCATCATCCATTCATCCGAGCTGATTTAATCGAATACCAGTTTTTGGTAGAGGGTAGGGAAGGCAGTAGTAGTTTGTTTGTCAAGGTCATCACGCTTAAATGAGAAAGCGGCTGAAGACTCAGCTAGAAATGAATCCTTTGTTTCCCGGTGCTTCCCTACAAGCAAGTATAACAAAAGAAACCGGCACCGATGTGATGATTCCGAATGGCATATATAATGATTACGAAGGGGCGGGCTGAGTGATCCTGTTGCTATTTGGGGTCACTAGTTCTTTTGGCTGGTGTTGATGACTTCGTTAATGTAGCCAATCGTGATGCGAACATCTCGAGCAGTTAACCATTGGTATGTTGCCTGTCGACCGTAAATGATCCATGGCTGCGTCCGCCATCCAGCTGAACAATATAATCAGTATCAAGGCAAAGGAGTAAAACAATTAATTATATAATCCACAAATCTTTCCGGATGAAGTTAGTTAAACAATGTGTTCATTGTATGTCACAGACAGTACTTCTAAATATTTCAGATCAGTATCTGCAAGCTTCACTTCATTTGGAGTAGTTGTTTTGTACATGGACGTTGTTATTCTTACGTGTGTATATAACGAGTACTGTGATCCACTAGTGAAATTTCCTTGTTAATATTTTGGAGGTTCTAGCACCTACGAGTTATAAAGAATTAGCACCAAATATCGTGAATTTATTGTATTCGCTGCAAATTGTAGTAAGGCAAGCTAGACCTGACTGAATTCCGTTTTCAAAGTAAGCTCGTCCGAATGCGAATTGTGGAATCTCAATAGTTGGAGGGATCCTAGTTTATCCTAATTACTGACAGCAAGATCGCTTGTCTAACATAAACACTTATTCTATTGAATATTCTACCAGCGATGGCGCCCTTATTTGCAAGCTGGAGTTAACTATTTAATAACTGGGATATTTCACATTACCTTAGGTTTAATAATCATTGTCAATCCTGGAAAAGAGAATTTTTATTTAGGCAGAATCCTGATTTGCATCAATGATTTTTTCTCAAGGTCATTCAACTACAAAGCGCTAGTCGACCACGTTGTCATCCTGACGGTTAAAGAGTAGGCTGGAAACAGCGAAACATTTCCGAATCATAACTTGGAGGATGAGGTAAGGAACCCATAAAAAACTTAACTACAAATTTTATATCTAAGCATATCCGGCATATTATGCTAAATAAGGTCACAATTCACCAAGCATTAAAAGAATAAATTGTACCAAGCGCATGTTCTTCGTGGAGGAAATCAATCATATACACAAGTGATTGCAGAGTCATGAATATTCTTGTTTGACCGTTACTGTAGACTTTCTTTCCACTATTCCTGAACTGTCTTATTAACAATATTTCATACATCCTTGTCCCCCTAGGGTGGAGAAATATTAAAGTGCTTCACGTGTCGGTGAATGTGGAGCATGCATTAATCGCCCAGTAAATCATGAAATGCAATTATCATGGCAGCCTTGGAAAGTGCTGAGTGTGCTCATTCGGCGACATGTCAAATTGTTGATGGAAGCATGGAACGTGATAACCGGCAAAACATTTACAAAATGATCACCAGAAGGAAATTCCCGGAATATGTTATTTCATCTCCTTACCTCTGGCCAAGCTGTTCACTCTAGCAAAAGTAAGATTGGAGAAGCCTGTCCAAAGACCAAAACGACAAACACTAATGTTAAGGAAAACTTTGTCTTTTTGGTGCACATATTTTCTTAATTGCAGCAAAACAAACAGTGTAAAAAATGATAACTTCTCCGAAACAGGCTCCATGTTGCATTTTACCAGAATTTAGTAGACATTGTATTCAGTTCAATGATCTTCTTCCAGTTTGATCTACGACGTGTAAAGGCAAGTCTAGGTCTAGTTTATGTTTTATATAAAACACTACAATCTGGATCCTCATCCTTCATGGCTCATGAGGTAAAAATAGTTCCATACTGTAATTCCTGGATGACACACCCAAATGACTAAAACAATACTACGAAACAGTGGCGGGTCCATCTATTACCAGTGTTTATTGATACTGCTTTTCTGGCCATGGAAGCACCGACCTGTTGTGAATACATCTCATTTTATCCCCTTCATCTACCCCTTAATGCATCAAGGTTGGGATCTATTACGGTGTCTAAAATGTTCACTGACTGAATTTCTTATATTTCTTCCTGCTGGGGGACACCGAAGCTTACAGCTTACTCATGGAAGATTTCGGCATTATCCACTAATTAAAGGAAATGGGAACTCAATTACTTTGTTTTTGTGCCGTTACCTATTATTGCAGAAAGTGGCTATTCAAGCTTGTCATATATATATATATATGTATATATATATATTCGCCTCCAGTGCACATGGTGCTACCGATGAAGTTGAAACCATCAACTCGGATTATTCACTAGTCGATCTGAACTGGAACTGTCCATGTAATGCTTGTTTAACTTATTAACTGAGCACTATTTTGCCCACTTCTTTTTGTTTCAGTTGATAAGCCTTCATTTAGATATTCGGTTTTCAAATAGGATACACATGGGTAGATTTACGTTTTCTCGGGTTGAAAGTGTAAGCTCTCCATAACTTTATAGCTTTTCAGTACACAAATAACACGTGCTTAAGAAGACGCAAGTGATGCTTTTGCAGGCCAACTTGGAATGTGATCTCTTTTTGAAGACAGTCAAAGAGAACAAATCAGTTCGCCTTAAGTAGGCCAACTGACCAACAAAAGATACCGGTTCCCGCAGTTTTATCTATCGTCTTCAAATTCCATTTCCGAGATGCTCTATCGTTATGCAACCGTAGTTGCTAAAGTTTACGAGACCGAGAGGGTAGAATTTTGTATGCATATAAAGTTTACCATTACACGGGAAAATATGAAGTCCCTTGGAAAGTATTGTATTGTCTGCCTATTGTTCCTGATCATAAGTGAAATACTACTGCTTCAAATTCGGCGTAGGTAACACCCCCAAAAAGATAGCGAATCCTACAGATAACTGACTTCGACTGCGTTAATCCCCTACAAACATGTCATTCGGCTTCAACTTATGAGGTCAGCTGCTATGTTTGAAATCGGGTGTTGCCCATGAAGTTCGGTCACCTGAGGGCACTGACGCTGACCAAACAGCTCGAAGAACGTGACAATCGTTCTCACAATTATCTTCGGGCGACTGTCCACGGTTCCGTTAAGATCCAGTAAGATATACACTGCTAATAATTCATGGTGCCGGTTGAAGCAGCAGTAGAAGTAAGGGCATTGTTACTGCAGAAGTAGTTCAGTAATGAGAACGGGGCGAATTAAGACGATAAATTCATCGTTTCTTCTTTGTGATCGATTAGTGATTCGAATTTGAATAAAGGTATTTTGAGCATTTCAACTACTGATATATGAGTGATTATTGCCGATGATCAAGCGCACACGCACATATGCATCCATATACATACTCGCACATACAAATGCATGCAGTTACAGCCGGTTGTGATGCGCTAGAAATTGGCCTTAGTAACTAGCTTGTGGTTCCCAAAACGTTTGCAGTAGTTAGAGGCTCCACAAAATGCTGCAAATTAGTTTCCAGTTTTGAGTAATTGAAACGCTACTGAATCGTGTTGTCAGCATCTGAACATGTGCGACTGTAGTCGACATGGAAAATGAATCTGAACATGAAGAGCGAGAACTTAGCTGAAGGTGCAAACGCCATAAAGTGAGTATGCAAGACCTTACGATCCACGTTAAGTTACAATCATATTCAATAACAAGCTTATTTGTGTTGTAGAACTCGTTCATTTTGCTAATATATCACCTTATTGAAGCCAGATGAAATTCCTTAGTAATATAAAGACTCATCGTTAAATGACATGCAGAATTCATTTACAGAGATAAACGAGTAACCTACGGAAAGACACGCCAGTTTACGTGAACGTGAACCTCAAAATCAAGGTCAGGTGAATGCGGCTGGTTGCATATGTGTAGTTTTCACGATAATAGAACCCAGTACAAGCCGATGCAAAGTTCCCCTTTACCTCGTGGTAGAGGACCGGGGTGAAATTCTGAGGACTCACAAACATGAATTTTCTGTCGCAAATATTGCTGATTGTCTCAGCTTACACGGGAGCACGAGTAAACGAATAGTTTGCAAGAGAAGCTTCGAGAAAACCGTTTGTGGAAGTCGGAATCCTATCACCATGAGACGTGAGGGCAATTTAACTGATATTGCCCTGAAGAGACAGTGCCCCAAGCCCTTGTGTGCAATAAAACGGAATGGCTTATCTAATCATTCTTACTGCCTTCCGCGAAGAAGGATAAATGAACTTCAATTGCGGCAGGTGGTACCTGATACTAAGACAGCATTGAACGAACAATACTGGAAAGTGAGCACCTACTTGGTCCAGGTATTCAAATCTCACCGTGTGTTCCTCTGGAGGTCGGCATTTTCTACTGTTAAGTGTATGTTCGGTGATGAGTCTCGCAAAGCTCACAGCAAAGTCATTTGTTGAAAGAACTTCCCAAGAAATTTGCCACACCCATCCAAAAGGTCTCGCATCCATCACATCGCATCTAGGCCGGAATAAAACACGGACAACCTTGTCATGGGACCTCCATCGACGATCCGATGAGCAGTACGAATTCGGTCTCCGCGGTAACGGACATGGACCCGGATTCCAACGAACGCGTTTCTTCTTGGAAGTAGTAATCGTCCGGGACATTGGCTCATATCATGTTACACAAGAGGTTAGTAAATATACTAACTCCAGAGTGCTTCCATGGTTTCTTAATGGTCAATTGAGCGATGATATCAAATGGTGAATTATTTTATGATAACTCCAAAGCATTGGATTCAGTGTTATTTCATTTAAGGATGGTGAAAGAATTCGAAGTTCGAAAGTCCAATTTATTCACCTTCCTCCAACAGACCAGATCTGAACATCATTGGGACCTTATTCCCTTTTTGAAAAAGTAATCAACGAGCTAACTCCACATTAGATATTGAAGTCTAAAGTTCACTGTGCGATGGAGCGCACAAATGAAAGCGAATTCATAACGAAACTGGTTGACTGCATGCCAAAATGACTGGAAAAAGTATTCAAGAACACAAGAAAAACTGTTGATTATTAGTATAAAGGAACATCACAACGTCTTAATTACCCAGTTGGCTTCGCTGTGAATAAAACCTTTTTCTCTCTTTTCCTTAGGGCCTTTTATATCTAAGTAACGGAAGTCGACTAACTGTTGTAAAACCGTCATCTATGATGAGTTTTCTTCAAAAATGCAGACCCAGTGCCTTCTGACCAAAAGGATTGCCATTCCAAAGCTTCAGTACCACTTGCTGATTCCGGAAAATATAAATTTAAGAGTCCCTACCCGTATGACTCAATGAACGGAGGTTAAAAGTGTCAATCAGGAGCGTGTTGCATATATATATATATATATATATATATATATATATATATATATATATATATACCTATATATAAATATATACACATGCGTACGTACATACCTACACATGCACATTTCCAAATGGCACACGCAGTTAATGATCTACAAATCAATTTATTACTCAGAGGGACTGCTTTACGGAAAGACACTCGCGTCTCACCTTTCGAATCTATCAAACTAAGACAGCAAATGGTTTGCACTTGATACCTGTGAACAATATTTCGTGTTATTTTGAAGGGGGCTTAGGAATTCGACTGTTATACATTCATGAAGGCCCTCTGTCTAGACGATATGAAGAATGAGTATTTAATTTAGCAATTATTGGCTATATGAGTGGATAAAATTTGACGCTGATAGGTATACACCACCGATCAGATTGAAACTGCTGTTCCTGTTGTCATCCGACGGTAGAATAACTGGCTATTGTGGTCAACGTAGTTCGCGGCTTTGTGATAAATGGATCATTGCAGGTTAACATTATCCCACCCCCTCGCGGCCTCATCTCAAATGGATTGTCAGATCCTGGATGGATTCTGAACAGCCTATGAAAACAGACAACCGGGGGTTGTGTTTGTGCCGAAAAGGATGGTTAAAACCAGTTAGAACAGGTGATCGATGAGCACAACAGGGCAATCACAAGATACATCTAAACTCATCTCAGCTCAACTCACCTAACCACATAAAGACGATAAAAATGCACGTTCATCAAGACATCTCCATGCGTGCCCAACCTTATGCCAGAATCGTGTCAGCATACTGTCTAGACAGTGCTCACAACATATCACCGCACCGTTTCGGGCGGCGACTGCGGTTGAGGGGAGCAACGCGGCCACTGTGCCAACTTCGTACGTCACCTCTATCTGTAGCCATCTTTCACCAGCCGGCAATTTCCATCTAAGTCTTCGGTTGTGCAGAGTTTTGAGCTGACTGCCAAACTGGTAAGACAATAATCAAGTTTCCCCCTCGGACAATGAAAATCTCCATCTGATGGCAGAACATGATCAAACTGAGTAGATTAATGGAATCAGCGGAGAGTTATTGAGGGATTTTCAGTGACAATGTGCATCTTGAAATGTCCTGCCAGAAACCAATTGCTTGTACTTACATTTTGCGGAATCAGTGGACACATCTTTACCTATTATTTTGCTCCACCTTGATGGGAGACGCGGTCGGGGAGTGGAAACACAGGCAAGAAACGAAATCGGTGACTATCGTTTTCATCAAACATTTGCATAGTACTGTTGTTGAATTGTCCTAGATTATGATTCAAAAACCATTTGGGAGATGCTTTCTTCAGTAATACTTTTTGGTGCGAAATGCCGTATCCACTGTATACGCTTTACCAATTGAATAACCTAACAAAAAGTTTTGTCATTCAAACACAAAGCAGTAAATGTAGACATGATACACTTCCAACATGTGTTCGAATTCTTGTCTGTGTTGCTAAGATTGCAGTCGGTTTTCTGTTGTGAACATTGAAAAGGGTCAAATCTGATTCCCCAAATCGCCTACTAAATGCTACCTCTTCGTTATTTAT
Source organism: Fasciolopsis buskii (assembly GCA_008360955.1). Classification (NCBI taxonomy): domain Eukaryota; kingdom Metazoa; phylum Platyhelminthes; class Trematoda; order Plagiorchiida; family Fasciolidae; genus Fasciolopsis; species Fasciolopsis buskii. The sequence goes on from LUCM01006287.1 coordinate 134,290, forward strand.
AATCATGCTCACTGGTTTCCCTTAATATAAGCACCAAGTTAGTGACCATGGTCAGTTATTCCATGCAATTGGTAGTACCATCACCTATTCTCAAACAACTTTATTAGGCACCATTCAGGTTTAGAATTCTTTTGTACATCCTATGATTTTCTATAGATGTCAGAATCAGAAAAAGCCAAGCTAACGTGTATCGTTATCTTTCAACCCCCAATTATTTACGAAAAACTTTTTCGCTTCGTGATTAGGCGTTCAGCAAACTACAATTGAAAAGAAACCCGGGACGATTGTCTAACCAAATCATCTGATTTCTGTCATTATAGGCAGGCGTTATGGACCGTTCTGCCCCGTTTCTTGCCTTTTTTCCATCCGATTCTTCTATTCTGTTCCGGAGAGAGAAAATCCCAAAACAATGATTGTGGAATCATTCTTCTCGGGTATCAAATTTCAACTCGCCACTAAGAGCCATGGGTGCAATGCACAGCAGTTCTATTCTTGACTGAACATCAGCAGAAGTTAATATCTATTGCGTCCGAGCTAGCTGTTAAGAAATCAATACATGGTTTCATTTGAAAATCTTAGATGATAACTCTAGTCAAAATGACATGGACGCCTCAGATAGCGGGTGGCATCTTCACCAGTGAGAAAGATCTACCGGAATCCACATGGAATGAAATGTTAAGTGAAATGATGTGACGTTTGATGACGGAAAAGTTTACTTTGGGCGGACTTGGTGAACTCATGTGCCGACATTATTTCCCCCACAAAAGATAATATGAACTCCAGTTGCTGAATATTCTTTGGGGTCTCAGTTATGATATCAGGGATAATTTCGTTGAACGGGTAATTGCACCACATCATTCCCGGTCGGAAGCAAATAGTTGAATGTTAGGTCAAGGCACGGAATGACTCAAACGTTCTAGTTACCTCGAAAGCCCAAAAGCCAGCAACAATTCCTCAACTTGACTATATAGATATTCGTAAAAATAACCTCAATGTTGCTTATTATCGTACAGGATTGTCACAAACGCGGCCTGCTCCATCCTTGTGTATACATTAATCCAAATGAGAATGCTTAGAATTTATTAACCAAGCCCAGCATCTTCATTGAAGAGTTTTCAATTTACTATAGAGATGAAGTTCCATCATTCTCTTTTTGCGGCAGGAAAGCGAAGCTGAAATCATTCGTCTTAACGGTCACAGTAGGTCTGAAAGAGCCATTACATTCTTCAATAATGAAGACCAGGATGGGGCTAATATGGGATCGCTTAAAGCTGAAGGACATTATCTGAAATGGGTCTAGTCTGCTTAATGCTGTCGCAAACTTGCGTATATTTACTAAATGTCATTGGATTGAACCGTCGAACTTACTCGGTTCTAAAGATATTGCCATAAAACGCAGCTGTCTTCGCACCATCTCGAGTAACAGACATCTAATGGACGAAACATGATTTACCCCCTTAGTCGGTGAGCTGTGCTCTGGAACAGTATTAGAATCAGTCTATTAACTAGCGTTTGACACTTATTTTGGAAAACTTTCACAACTATGGTTTATTTCGTAACAGCAGTTTTCTCACCAGATGAGTTCTCAGGACTTGGAGAGAAACGAAGGTTTAGACCGCATAAAAATCACCCATCAACTTCCCTTATCTGAACTAGGTGGACATTGATTGTTAATTGCAGCTTGAGCGCACGAACACAAATCAACTGTTAAGGAATTTTGTGTAGATTTTTGGTAAGGGTTTTTCGATGTCAGGCCATTTTCGCTCAGGGAAATAATTGGGAAGAAAGGTGGGGACACACTGACACTTTGTTTATCGCATATCAATAGTATTTGTCTGGCCGTTTGGTTTTACTATTCTAAGCTTCAGTAGATTAAAACGACACGAACTGTCACATTTCACTTTGCAGTGTGACACCTCACGTTTGTCTGTGAATACGCTTCAAACACTGTTTACTGATTCGTCGTTATCAGCAAGTCCTCATTCTCCCCTTTCTCGAAACTTGATTCGTGCGACCCAAATTTGCATACCCAACAGTGAAATATGTGTCGACCTACAGTTTTATTGTTGTAAAAGGTCGTTTGTTACACTTAATGACAAGGATGTGTTGCCAGTACTACTGCTATAAAATCAGTGGAGCAGCAAATTTCCCAAACGAAAAGGTAAAAATAGACAAAAATAAATTTGGATTCATATGGCCTTGTGAATAGGAAGTTCAATTGATGACCTTATTTGAAAAGATCAACATTGTAACTGGCAATTCGAAGTTTAGATACTCACTCTCCGGTCCAGCTAGGGACATTGTGAGAATAACACATTTCTACATCTGTGAAGTTCAGCTATTGCATATTTCTGGTTAAAAAGGGGGTATTAAGTTCATCAGAATGGGGTTCCGTTAACCGCATCTAACTGTCTCTCAGCGTGATTCTTCCGGTTCCTTGCAACAAAAAGGGCAACTCCTATAATTCTCACCAAGATATGAATTACTCTACAATGATGCGAGTGACATATGTGGGTGTGCACGTGGCCGCACGTACTCGGCCACTTCAGGATCACTTGTGAATTGCGTTCGCGTATTTTTGTGAGGTGACCAGTTTAAAACGAGTAAGGTCTTTACGCATGGTCATTTAGGTTGGGGGTTCGACTCCTCTATCATCGGAGACTTTTCCTTCTTGTTATATTTCAACGATCGCTTTCTTTTCGAGACTTACGAGACATTTGTTGCGGGGTAATTAAATGAAACAAAAAAAACTACTATGTTTGTTATGCCAATAACAATTTTAGTTTCTGTACAGCTGTTTCATACTTGTTAGGAATCATCGGTAGTGCATATCCACCGCACCCGAACTGAGACGCGAACCCGGGACGAACGAATTTGAGTCGAACGCCTTAGCCATTACGCTACCGGGCAGGCTGTGAACGGTTTGTTGAACTTCACCACATGATGTTCACCTATCCGTCACTGATTTGCACGGTTACTGTCCTCTAGCTCACACCGATCGACCCCTGCTGATAGATGACTTCTCTGCAGGTAACCTAAGTACGACGAAGGCCTTGGATATGACCTACAGAGCTTGATTACTCATCCGTCCCGGGTTCGCGTCCCAGTTCGGGCGCGGTCCATATGCACTGCTAATGATTCCTAACAAGGATAAAACAGCTGTACAGTGCTTCCATGGTTTCTTTATGGTGAGTTGAGCGATGATATCACATGGTGAATTAGTTCATGAAAACATTCAATCTTATACTACTAACGTGTAATTCTAGTTTCGTTCAGTTTTCATTTAAGTTATGAATTTATCCGAATAAATTACACCCATCAAGTCCGTGGGATCTGGCTGAATACCAAAAAACAAACCCCATAGAACCAGAAACCCACCGAAAAGATAAAAATAGTAACTTTTTATCAATCTGTTTTTCATGAAAAAGATGCACTCTTGAAGGTTATTTCGGCAAGTGTAAAAGAATAATCCAGTATGAAATGTCTGACATGTAGTTACCAGGGCTGACGTTCATCTCATTCGGGTTTATCCGTAGGCCTTATGTGAACCTTTCATTGACAGAAAATGCACAATGAATCCTAAAATAATCTTGGAATTTTTTACATTGACCCAAACCGCTACCACGCATTATAAAGTGGGATGAGTTTTGTAATACAAACTCTTTTATACTTGTATGAGCTTCCATTTTACTTTGCCTCGGAGCCATCTGAAGCATCGGAAGTCCGGAAGCATGCATCTCCTGACACCGGATTTGGTTAATCTTCAGCTTGCTCACTAGTACCTCACCCTTCCTCCTTCCTCATGTGCGTGGACATGTTCTCGATCGCTGATAACTACTTTTACGACAAATGCGTTCATACACGCGATGAGCCGAACAGCTCCGCTCAAGTCATACCACTGTCGACCCCATCTCAAAGGTTCACTTGGCTTTTGTCTCCAGCTCCAGCCGTCAGCGGATAGTAGACCCGTATGCCAAGCCTTTGTGCTGACCCCCGGTTGAACTTGTCGGTACCATCACAACTAATGAAGATAATAATGTCTCTTCTACTTGTCAAAGTAGTTGAGTACTGGGGTATCATCACTTTCCTGCAATGACGAGACTAAACCATGTGCCAAATTCACACAAACCAGGGTAACCGAGACACATGCCCGTGAAAATCCGAACCGTTATTGGTACATGATTGTCATTGTTTTTCTCGTTTTTTAGGGCATAGAGCCTAGTTATTTTTCTCTCAGTTAGTAGAAGTCTGTCAAGGTCAATGTGCTCAGTTCTTTTGCCACACTAGTCTACGACTGACGCGGTCTTATGTATTTGTGAAAACTGGGTTTTATTAGGCAGTAGAAGCTTTCAAATTTTACTTGCACATTTGTTCCGATAAATGGTGTCACTATCTTGCGTTGAGATTGAGATTCTCTGACCCGAAAGTTCAGTGGAATCAGCAGATCGTAGTAGTCAGGTCTGGTCCCGGACATATCAAAATGCTGCCAAACCAATCCCAACTGCCTAATCAGTCCGACTGCCAACTGTAGCTGGTCTGTCAGGAACCAAATTCATCCACCTAAATGAATTCCTTGTCACACACCCACATATTCAATCGAGATGAGAAGACCTTCAGGGACGTCTTCGGGAGACAGTCTGGTGGACGGCTGTTCACCGATATCAGCGACAAGGGTTTCAGCAAGTGTTGACGAAGCCCTTCTCATAGGTGGCACCAGTCCTTGAAATGTTCGCTGATTTATCATAGTCAAACTTTTTCTAGTAGTCTCGCGGGTTTTCAGAAATCTCGCAATGATCCGAGTGCGAAATCCGCGGGTCTGGTTAGCGATTGCAGCAACTGGACCAAAGATATGTCCGTTCTAGCACAAGATGCACTCTATCAGGTGAACTGAGACGTCACTTAGAACGGTTTCAGGAATCTTTGTGCATGAGCCTTGTCGGTTGCGAGCACGGGATAAAAGTTATCCAAATTTGCCCACTCGTAACTTGCAGTCAACAAAACCCATGAGTTTATCTGAAGGTCACTGGTTGGTTCGTGGAAATATTCTGTTTTCAACGGTAAAATTGCAGGACCTTCCACCTCCAAACGTCATACAGTTAACTGTGTGAAGGTATCCGAAGCCCTAACACTGTACGCAAAGTCGGAATGAAAATAATTAATTTCCAGACATCTATTCGAATTCCGACGAGTTCAGTAAATTTTATGAGTGGTTCAGTGCAACAGGGAAGGATCTTCCAAACAAAATGGCCTTCTGTGATATTCTTGTCATCACTATGATTTTCGTTTTGCCTGTCAGGTATGTTGGTTCAGATATTTTCGGTGTAGGTTTTGTTTTAAATGTCCATCCTATTTATTACTGATTTCTCGAGCTAATTAGCCACTCGTTAATTTAAGTTCATTTGGCATCCGTTGTGCACGTGCATTCGTGACTTTGCATATTTACGATAATTTAGTGTCCTTCCCGTAGTAATTGTGATTTGCGATTTACGATAGCCCAGCCTTCTGCGTCTCATTAGTCCAGGTAGTTGTGTCGCTTGGAACGAGCAAACATAAATATATTCAGATTTTATTCACTTAAAGATCTATAAAAGTGGAGTTCACGCTTTAGTTCTTTAATAATTAGCGATGTCATGAAACGATTTATTCATTTATCTTCATTTCGCTCAAATTATAGCATTCTTACAATAATCAAAGAATAACCCCAGTCGTACGTCATGAGATGAAATAAACTGAGCCTAACCTCTTATGATGAAAGTCTCGGGGGAATAAGTATGGCAACTCGTACTCAAGCGAATTTATGCCCTTCATAATGATAATAAGTGATCTCTTCTTTGAATAAGAAGTGATGTAAGGGAATAGTTGAAAAAAGTAGAAATTCGTTGACATAACCCAGGATCAGAATACTGCATCAGGAATCCAGAAAATACATCAACATTTCATTTATCGGGCGGTCTCTTTATTTAATGAACGAATAACCGTTGCAATAAACGAAAACTTCTGACACAGATCTGAGCAGTCACACTTTTAGACCTGAACAAAAGGTAGATAGTTTACGGGCTTTTTATGAGATTCGGCTCCTGGTGGCATCTGACCAAATTGCGCTATCATACTCAGTAGTTTAACTATTTTCATTGTGGTAATGGATCTATACTGAATAATAATAGTAAAAAGCGATTCTTTTTTACAGCACTTATGCAAGCATTATTAGCGTCCAAAGCATCAGTGAAGCGAAACCACCAAACTGAAAGTGGAGTACTTATCAGCATGTGAGAAATTTGCTCACGAAATTCCCTCGGATCTCACACATCCTCTACCCAACGATCTTTCAAAGTGCCGCTCTCATATTTCAAACGCAAAACCATTTTCCGTCGTCATGCCCTTGAGAGTCAGTTACTAATAAGGAATCTGCCGTCTATATTTTCACGCGGAGTCTTGAAACCGTGGACCGTGTTTGCAGCCGATTTCCTGAGCAACCTATAAAAGTGTGCTCAGATCATTCCCCGAATTTTGTTCACATTTTCAGAAGGTGATGAGTGTAAATTCTCCTGCTTTTATTTTTTCAACTCCCCAACGTTTTTCGTTTTACTGCGAATCCGTACAATCAGTTTGTAACGCAGTTCATACAATAAACTGCAATACAATACAATACAATACAATACAATACAATACAATACAATGCAATACAATATAACACAATACAATGCAATGCAATGCAATGCAATGCAATGCAATACAATACAATAATACCCAGGAGTGAATGACTTTTATTCGAACTTTAGCCAGTCACTCTGTAGTAGATGGATGGAGGTGGGCAGTCGACAAAGTGGCACAACGTATGAAAACCCTAACCAGCGTACTGGCTGATGTAGGTAACTGTAGACCACCAGGTTGGAGTTCAAAAGTTGGCCGCAAACAAGGATTGGAGACAACAGAGAACATGGCTTTGTGTCGCAGTCGTTGGAGTTCTTACAATCAAAGTCTTTCCTACTTTGTTTAATTTTCAACTTTTGAGCAGACGGTACTGTGAGGCAGGATCGAGAACCACAACCCTTTAGTGAATATAAACGGTTATAAATACTGAAAGTAAACTGAACATCGGCCTTTGGATTGACCGATCTGTTTTTTACACTAGGGACTAATTCGGTTACGCGAATATTTTATTTATCTTTATAGGTGAAAAAAATCGATGTGTCCGTTCCATTCTAATTATAACGAGGAATCTGGCTTGCATTTTAGTCACTGTGTATCGAAGCTTCATCAGGACTAAGCACTGATGGTTTCGTGATCTGGGAAACTCCCGACAACCTCTTGGAATTCCCACCAGGAAAAGTAAGTTGTATGAAATCTAGCTGTTGTGCAACTTGACAACCAATTCACTTTTTTCTATGCCATCTTCCTCCTGCTGCAAAACGGAAAGAAATTCTAACGAGTCGCCTCCTGTTGCTGACCGTTTTATTGGCTTCTTGAAATCGCTCGAGGTGAACCCAACAACATTAGTCCTGATTTTCTTGTCCCCTATGAATTATTTCCAACAAGCTTTCCACTCCCTCTTCTCAATCCCATCACCCCTCCACCCCACCACCCGAGGATTCAGAGGTCCCATTCGCGAACTACAAGTATTTCTCATTTTGATCGATGAAGACTCTCACCCACGTGCACTCGACACCGGTACTCGAGAATAAATTAACCCCGAGGCCAACCTACCTACACAGGGTGCAGTTGCCAACTTACCGGAATCGGATAACAGCGTTTGTTACACAAACAATTCCTACTCCCGCCTGTGCTATTCGCTTAGACTCAGGTTGAACACCCTAAGTATCAAAGCCAGTGCAATGAAGATGTTTGTGACTAGGATGACAACGAGCCGACATGTTATCTAACGGGGTTGTTTATGAGTTGAGCATACCACTTTGGAAAATAATGAAATTCACTGTTGTGTGGACAGAAAAGTTTGTACACAATTAGTCAGTCTGATCAAAATCTGTCTGTTAGGTGATTCTTCACGTAAATCATTCCATCGTGGTCCGTTTGAAATTTGTTGACCCAAATACTGTGGTTGTCATCCACGTTTTCAAATATGTTGCCAACTGTTTTGATACATTGATCATCCGACTGAACAAGGTGGGGCAATCAGTTACACAGCAAATTGGCTCTAGTCGTTAGTTCAAGACAGTCTTCTGGACTTCTCATTCTTTCGTATCTGGGATTCAGGAGGTTCAGCTTATGAATGTCCTGCTCGACACCAGAACTATCAAAATTCCACGTATTTCATACCAATCGGTTCAAATCCAATGTGAACAATGAATTGTGATAAGAAAAATTGGTATTTCTTAGAAAATAGAGTAGTCAGTCATCACTTTCGTTTGTGCTGTTAAGTACTTGGGAGTTGAACGATTGGCTATACCCTAAATAAATGCTCATCTAGTCCCATTCGGGGACACAGGTAAGTGTTTCCCAATTCACTATACTGTTCCCCGTATTGCTTCGAACTTGCGTCAGATTGACTTAGAATTGTTGGAAACTGACCTCTGGTATGCTTTTCGAAATCCTTCACTAAGGATTGAAAGGTTATCCATTTTAAATGGGCGAATTTGGGCGCACTCATTCTATGGTACAATGGTCATGTGTCCTTAGCGATGCAAATTGCGAGTATATATATATATATATACCTGAGAAAGAGAAACATCACTGGCAGAATACCTTCGGGAAAGCGTTTGTAGTGGTGTGTTCACTCTTCACGTTGGTGAGTCTTCCTCTGACTAGCTGTTTGTAGTCCCATGTGAGAAGGCAGCTGTGCTGAGCGGCGTCACCTGACCTGCATGCAGATCGGTCCCAAGAAGAGTGACACCAATATACCTTATTCCCGATTCCTTTGACATAGTAACGAAGTAAGGTAGGAAGACATAAAGCTAAGAGTATTAGTTTACTGATTTGATGAGCAAATCGTGAGGACATACCCAAAAGTGCCATGTGGGAACTACCGAACTCGATCTCTCAGTGATTTTGGTCTCCATGTTCCAGTGACAGTTCACACAAGCAACGCACTTTCATGTTTAGGCTGTCCTACTCAGTTCTATGTTCGAGAGGACTTTTCAACATATGATCCATGAAAAGCAACAGTAAGAATTCATTTGAATGTTAGTAATGGTGTGTCGCGACCTGACCGTCTAGTGATAGAATTCATTTAACATCATAAAAATACTTATTACTTATCTCGGCAATATTCTGGTAAATAGTTTATTGGGAATCTTAAAAGGTGTCTTCTCTATGCTTTCAAATTTTGCAAAAAGACCATTATGTGTACCGTTGTGGCCCGCTCATATATCAATCCAAAGTGGACTGCCTCTGAAATATGTTTGTAACGGTAGGAACGGATGATCCTGAATGGTCTTCCGTGAGCTTTTTATTTTAATTACTTAAGTATCAGTCGCTGCGATCTTTTCTGTGCAGTGAACGAAAAGCCTGCAACTGCGAGCGGCAAATCTTTTGGTTGCTCCCATGAGAACGGAGCCTTGGAGAACCGGTTGATTAATCAAAGCTGTATTACTTTGTAAGTGGAGTTGAACTAGGGAGATATTCACACACAGCATTGTTATTCGTCCTTTTGAACTATGAAAACGACCAAAGAATGTCCAGTCTTGTGAACTAGTGTTCAAAAGAACGCCTCCCCTGGAAAATCGACCAAAAAAGGGGAAAAGATGCGACTCACTGTGAGTGGACTGATCAGAATAAAACACACCGAGGAATTCTGTTCTCTCCATTGCAGAACTGGTGTACGTACCGTATGTGACGAAATGACTAAACAAATCACGACTTTTTTCACGGGGTGAGCTTACTTTTGGCTGTGGTTTGTCCTAATGCATTTGCAATTGCCTAGTTTGGATTTTCCAATTTATTCTACTTTACACGGGCCAATATTGTCACCACCTTGATGGCTACTTTAACGAGAAGCTGAGAAATAAAATGAGTCTTTTTAATTTAAAAACAACAAAGCACTACTTTCATTCCCTGAGAGCATAAACTCAGCAAAATCAATGCACCTGAATTTATTTTTTCAAGCCTGATGTAACTGAAAATGCTTCTCGATTTTCGAAAATCGCGGGTGGATTTCTCTGTGAAATACACAATATTATAATTCATACTTTCGTCATTGTTTATTCCTCTTAGTGGTACTTTATTTGTCTGATTTAACAGGACAGCATGGTCCAGTTTTTAAAGTTTACACTGATTAGATGATTAATGGATGGAAATTTACATTACCTCACAAATTAATTCGAAACTACTTTCCCGTTTACAATCCTTCTGGCAGCACTTTCCCTAGGGCAAACAGACTAACATGTGAAAACTGATTATAATGAATGAAAATCAACGCAACGGCTTGCTATTAGAGAAACTTTCCTGTTTACTAAGAGAATAAGGCTCAAACCAATGAATTTGTCACTCAGTACATGTTCCGTGTCTAAATTCTAAACAGGATGGTTGCCGGCGGATAAGTTCATGGCGTTTAGACGTAAAGGTTGCGGGTTCGAATCCCCCCACCGACGGTAAACTTCCTTACTTGGCAGACTTCTGCTGGCCTCGGCCCCCTTCCTGAAAATTGATGTACATTACTGTTTCATTAATAAAGAAAGTAAAAGATAAAAGATACAATTAGGACTGGGTGCAGGTGACTATGAGGTATATATGACACGGAATGACCAAAGCTGTTTCCACAAACGTGTGCATTTTGAGATCTTGTCTTGGAATAGGGGTTTTATTCGTAACCAGCTTCATTTGTTAGTAGACAAGTTTTCTCTTATTTCATCCGTGCAACCAGAGTTGTCTAATGGTTAGCGACGAAACGAGCGTAATTTTCGTTATTCATGAGCAAAATCATTTTCTAAAGGAAGAAAATAATAAGAAAAATGAATAACGATAACTGATTAGAGTTCTCTTTTTTTTAAGTTCATTCAGTAATGAAGTAATACAACTAAGAACAGCTACCAGATAATGAACGAATTCGATGCATCACAGTACTAAGCTGCCAGTCGCTGATAGCATTCTACACAAGGTGTGGCCCAAATTTATTTTCCTGTTGTAGACTTATTTTCCTCTGGGAATGGGAAGATAGTTGATAGAAAATACAATGCGATGCGCAACAACGTTTTATTTATGATACTAAAACAACTATACTAGGTTTTATTATTACCCACAGTATGTATAGGGAGGAGATAATCAATGGTGATGGGTTTCGAAACGGAAATCAACACTCTCAGTTGCCATGGTATCGACGGTTTGCTATTGAGTTTGTTTAAGAAAATTAGACTGAGGAAAGCCCCTTTGCTTGGTGCACGAAAAGAACTAGAAGCAGAGGGATATTTTTTAACGTTTCATTGAAAATTATCATTGATAATGGCTGTTTTTGTTGACGAAAACGATACCCCGACCGACAACGCCGAGGTATTGACGAATCTTCTGAATCACACATGTTGCACGCCGGAATACTTTCCGATGAGGTATTTGGAATTTCTGTTTCAATTAATTACTGCGTTTGTAAATAAATTTATCTACCTATGGTTGTTTACAAACAATGGATCTCATTTTCCGCAGCTAACATACTTGCGTGATTAAATAAATCAAACTCATTAGGAAAGTGTGTTTCTATCAACGATTAGTCCAAGAAGTTCATGCATGTTCTTGTTTCCCAAAGTACATTGAAGTCAGGTTATTAATGTGTCTTGAATCGTTTCCAGATACAGCTGTATCGGATCAGCGTTAAACAGCAAGGCAATCCTCAAATACCACTGCCGTTCTCACTACAATGCACGTTCCAATAGAAAGTATAGATATGGAAGGTGAAAAGGAAATGGATCTACATGGTTGGGAAAACAAAAATGACCGTAGAAGACAACAAAAATACAGTCTAATAAATGGGTTGTACGTCACAAAGATGGTCATCGAAAATGCGTTTACTGTTCAGTTGGTGATAGCAATTACGATTGATTCAACAGGATGAAAACTGAGGCTAACTAACGTATACCGTGCGGTTCATATGAAGAAAGTTAGCTGACTTCCTATTGGGAGCGCAGCAACGCATTCAACAGTCATGACTACGTGCTTGGTCTCATCTCCAGTTGACAGTATCCATTCCCCTACGGCGTCAGAACCGGATTGGTTAAAAATAGGTTTACGGCGCAACTACCTACCGCTCCCCCACTAGCAATTCACTCGGTGATCATGGGATAACGATTGGTTCTTCCGCTCACCTCTTTTGTTGTCTGTTCGACAAACGCGTCCAGCTTGTTGTGCGCACCAATCAGGTCACTCCAGGGAGACAGGCACTAATATAGTTGGAGTCAGGGCCGTTGCCCAGGAAAACAAATGTATTTAGACTGACGATTAGGCCGAATCAAACACATTTACTACTCATGGACTATCTATTAGAGCCAAGACCTATTCGCGACACTCAGCTTCCGAACCTGAGCTATCCCGTATCGAGTTATTCACACTCGCTGATTTACGCGTCGACCGAAATACCAACCTTTCCAGCCGGCCACGATATTTTACACGCGGAATCACGAAATACGAACCAAAAAGACTTCGGGAATCCACAATGTTCGGATCAACAGAACCAAAATGGTGGTAAGCATCTGTCCGCATGTAGTGTTCCATTTGGTAGAACAAATTTTGCTTTTCCCGCTTCAAAACATGGATTTTTTACATCAAAACCTAATCATCAATTTATCGGGATACATAATAGCGGCGAATATTTGGTAGTTGAAGGATTTCCACCATAAGAGTTATGGATACGACAGAAAATAACTGCTTTCTTCTATTCCAAAAGAAAACTCCTGGGGACCATATGCTCAACCAAGGTTAAACGGACCAGATTTAAAGGCTGAAAGTGTAAAGAAATGAACCTCAAAGGGAATTAATATCGCCTCCAGCATTCCCAGGTGAACCCATGCATTCATATATAAATAATCAAATTAGTAAGTCATTAAAATTTTGACATAATCGCGGAATCAAAAGCTACTGCATCTTAAAGACTCTTCGCTAAAATTGGAAATTCGTGATACTTAATCGAGGTTACATTAGAGGACATCAGTGCAACTCCTAAAAGACTGTTCATTTAATGGGTGACATTGCAGCGAACGGTGTAAGCCCTCAGTTTCCATAGCTAAGGAGCTGAGCCAGGGCTCATAGATCCCACAACGGATTATTGTTACCGTTTTACGGTAGAAACAGATGGAAGTGACCATGCGAAATTTTCGTCAGCAAGCAGATTAGTAATGGACCCTCGTTTGCTTCAACAGCACGACCAAGTTGTAATGTTTGCTCGAAAATGACTGATCACATCCGGACTCAATTGTACCGATTTTTATTTCGATATTCAAGATGTTCATTTTCGCCGTCGCAAGTAATGTTCCGAGAGAAGTCTTGAATAGTCATTCAATTTGTTTGAATAAAAGGCTCTCAGGGGTAAATACAAAGTCTCTTCTATGGCAGACATTTGGCTACAAAACAAGTGAGACAACTAAGCAAGTTCTAGGGTAAATAGGCAAAACGACAACTTCATTCGTTCAATTTTTCAAAAGAATTATATAACAGAACATGTCTTTCAAGAGATAGGAAGACAGATAAGAACTGGTGCTTAAATAAAAAGAAGGATTGATAGAAACGAGTGGATAGGCAGAGAGGAATATAGGTAGATAGATAGATTAACAGATCAATGGGTAGATTGAGTTTTAGTAAGTTTTTCATAAGGACAGCTTTTTATATCGTGCTGAATACTCCACCCATGGGCAACGGTTTGTTCCGTTTTAGTGAATATAAGCCAGTGTCATTTTTAGCCATATCGCACAATATAAGGTGACCTAAATTTGAATGAACCGAGGTTTATTCTCACAGTTTTAAATTCTCTTCGAGTGATCATGTTTATGTCTTCTTACATCAGGAATTTTGTTTTTTTTCCCCAAACACATCTACCTGTCAGTCGGTGTACTCAAACAATGGGCAAGAGTTAGTGAGGGTAAATCTATTTATAAAAGTTTGTCTAATTAATGCAATCTCGGGAAAATTATGAGTAATATTTATCAGGGATCTGTGAGTTTCTGGCGACGGAATGTGCGCAGACCGTTTTCGGGAAGGTGGACACAACTTTCATCTCGCTTGCTTGTGCTCCAGTCGATCCGCACACAGAGTCGCGGACATTCATACGTACACGTCCATGCAAATATGCACGTGTCAGGATTCATGTGTCTAGTTAAATGCGTTTAAAAACTCACCTATTTGGAAAAAGTCGCAATTTTTCTTCCCCACTTTTCCTCCATCGCCTTTTGGCATCCTCACTCCAAAGAGTTGACTCATGCACACCGTTCATCATGGGCCTAGTCGTTACCGCATTTGGTTTATGTCACTATCATTTGCAAAAGGAGGGAAAGATGAATTAAATTAAAACTTATTATTATTATTATTATTATATTAACAGGATTCCCAGCAGTACGAGTGTGGCCCATCACTTTGGAAACCTGGTGGCGGATTCAAAGGACAAACGGGTTACCGTCTGACCAAATTAGTTGCCAATAACGAGTTTTTATCGTCTCACTTGGGAATCAAAACTATCAGTCCATTGCGTAGGTCTTTGAAACATCTAATTGATCCAGGAAAATAATATTAATTCTAGCTAATGACCAGAGTCGTTACGCAAGCATATGGTCGGTCGACGTTGAGATTAGGATTTCTAACTCCGCCAAAGTTATTGGGAAGTAAGTGAACGGCACTGTCACTACAAAATGAAACGATAAATGTCACTTACAAGTCTGTCCAGTACAATGCCATGACTGACAGGAGCAATAGGCGTGACCATTTTTGGTACTGACTGAAAACTAGATCAGCAAAAGCCTTGTTTAATCGAGCTCTGGTTGTATGTTATCAGATCATGAGGAGATCAAAATTATCGGTCTGATCTGTACTCAAGTTCTCGATCTAGTCAACATTTCACACATGATCATCCCGTTCGAGTTGCGGCGGTCAGCGGAACAGTAATAGAGAACGTTAGCATGAGTCAACCCCTTAGACTTCCATCCCATGGGATGAGGCAGAATTTCATGTCCTAGTCAAGATCGTTGAGTATGCTCGTAATTGTTCCATCCTTGGTCTGATTTCTATTCTTCTCTCTATGTCTCTCTGACCGGACTAAAATCCGTTTGCCCCGCGGGCTATACACATCCAAAATTCATTTCCACCTGACAGAGCAAACACGCAAAAGAGGTGAGTGCAATTAACGACACGCGATTGGATCTGGACGGACCGGGGAGATCTGTATCAATACATAATCCATCCGTGTTTGCTGACCACAACGAGACAGAACCGTTAATTTCATTATGCTACACACTTTGCACGCAAAGGTCCATTCCATGGTGCCTTCCTGCATGTACACTACACATGCATACACATACACGGTGCGCAATTCCGTTAAACGACATAGTGCATATGAAATGTAGTCATATATTATCATTTCCATCAATGAGATTCACATATTAAAAGATTAAGTTAGCGATAATACTCGTAGTATCGCGAGAAACCCGAATTGCACACGAATTGGAATTTGTTTAAGCCCTGCGAATAACGGGAGTTGGTTTTCCCGATCGTGCATTTGAACGTTGATCTCGTTCCGAAATTTTTGTTTTATCTCTCCACTTTCCCTATTTGTGACATACCAGCTGGAGGCGGCCGAATAAGGAAGGTGGATTCGAGTCCAAGACATTCAGATTGAAATGTCACGAGGATAATCTACGTACAGCCGCAGCTAGAAAATTAGCTAAGATGTCCTCATCACAAAACGTTTGAACTTTGATTAATCGCTTTCAATTTACTTTTTTTCATCCAAAATACTCGGCCCACTGATTCATTTCAGTTTCGTGCGCAGGCCAAAACCAGCGACTCACCTATTGCATTTGCAGACGTATACGGTCTGGAAATTCCAACACAAGTAGCTTCTTTGTCAAGAATACACCAGACCCGTACAAAATGTTGTCCTGATAGACACGGAGTCGAGCAGCAGCAGTAGAGCTAGTGGTTATATTCAAATGAAACAAAACCAAAAACCGAATAATTTCTTCAATCACAGGTGCCTAGAAATTGCGGCAGCAAAATAAGTCAAATGTATTCGTTGTATATAATTTGAAAATACAATGTTTGTATCATTATCGTAAAGAGGCCTGTGTGTCTACCGGTGCTTGCACTTGAAAGTGTCAAATGAAAGATGCTACCATTAGCAGCATCTCTAACTTGGTCAACTCTAGTTATTTGATGGTCTGAAACACGAATGCGTCCTAAGTTATCTAAACAATTATAAAAACCAATAGATTAAATGCATTTTGCGAGTCGTCTTTGGTCGTTATGCGAGTGGAACCCTAATGGGTTGAAATCGTCCCAGCAACAGGTTATCTTCTTGTGGGCCGAGGACCAATTGTCAAAAGGACTGTGTACCCAGTGCTCCCGACTTTCGGTTACTCATTGTGACCACGCTAGTGTTTGTATTTGATTGTCCTTTTTTGGTTGTTTTGTAGCGGATGTTGTATATACATATATATATATGTGTGTGTGTGTGCGTATGTTTGGCAGCACATGTTGGTCCTGGGTTGAGCAGTACAGAATGCTTCGTCCATTAGGCTGGCAGCTCATCAAAATCTTCTTAGGCAAACAGAAAAACCTATTTTGGTTGACCAACTGATAAGCCTACGAGTACAACTTTTTCGTTCTGTCCAGTGGGTTCGTTTGTCCCATTTCCGTGATTTTCTTCGTCGGTGTCCTAGTATGTGCGTAGAACAGTATCCCGCATTTCTTGTCTTCGATGGTGGAATGTAAATATTGACTCTCGTGATTGAATTTCTCGAACAATAGACCACAATTGGTCATAGGCAAAATATGACCCAGAAAAAAAGAACAATCTCTGTCACAATCCGTAGGTCACGAAATCAAATAGACCACTCCCGTAGAAATTAACTTTTCACATGATCTGACAGAAATAGCACGCTTAAATCATTGCTATGATCGTCTGTGGCTTTCTGGTTCACGGTCTGTCGTCTTACCCCATACCCGGAGTATCTGCTTGTTGTCGCGTTGCTAACCGCGAGCGGAAGTTGTCAGCTGCGTTACAAGTGAAATGGTGTCATACCACAGAGCGATTGTGGTCAATGATTTACTCAATGCCCGGAGAAAAAGACCAGTGATTTATAGTCAATTGTCGCCATAGTACCTCCCTCATTTTAGTTGTTTGAACGTGGTAAATCGTTTTTTGGTGACCACGTTTATTCCACCTGTTGAGTACTCTTTTCTCAGTAAAATGATCGGCGGACTTATTTTCATTTAGACGAATAGTAAGCATTTTTCGTGTGCTATTTCAGGGACACCATAAAATTTTTTTTGCCAACGATCGATTTTTCTCCCAATTTCATGCGATTGTTGCTATGCCTAAATTAAAAACTTCTCACATGATTACAGTTCTCTGTTATAGCTCCAAATCTAATAGTTGTTTCCGACTGGTGAGCTTAAAAAGACTGTGAAACCGCAAACAACAATGGTCACGATGAGGTCATCAGCATAATGATGATATAACATGTGAACAATAGAAATAAAAGGGATTTGCAAAACTTCCGTATCCATTCGCTACGGACTTCCTGTGACCCGTTTACGATCCGCAGTCATCCCGTTTTCAGTAGTTCCTAAGCTAAACATCATATAACTCTCAAAGTATATATGTGCTCCCTGCTTAATTTACGTTGAAACATGCATACTCCAAAGCGCGACCACGGGGGGTTTTCACAGATTTATCGAACTGCAAGTGGCCTGACACGGATCGGCAAAGCTTGTTCGCCTCCTCTTCGTCGTCACTGCCATCATTTGATTCGAGAACAAGATGCGGATTTCTGCCTGATCAACGGATCAACAACTGTCGTCATTACATGGATGGATAAACTGCCTTGATCTTCGGGTTCAATCAACGATTTCGCAAACTAATCGTAAATGTGTGCTTTTATGTACGTGTCTGCATGTGTGATTGTGAATATACATCCAAACTATCGGTTGACCGGGTCCTCGAAAGTAAGGCTCGTAAAGTTCTCCCGGACTTCACCACTGCTCAGTTAATCTTGAGCCTGCATCCCTTTGTTTCATATTTCGCAGGTGAACGAATGCTGCAACAATCAGTGTTCTATGCGAAGCTGATGTTTCTCATTCGGAGGGGGGAAAAGGTTACCAGAAAGATTTGTACTCAAACCTAGTGATGATCACAATTTTAAATCGGGATGAGTTGACGGATGGTTTGACGAGACGGGAGAACACAGAACAGCATGAATGTGTAGCACCATGAACGCATGATACGCTGGCGACCGACTTGAGCTAGCGCATGTGCAGGGTGGTGGTGATGACGGTAAAGGTGGCGCGTATCAAAGCAGATGCAACTTTGATGGATGAATGATGAAAAGGTTGGTGGTGACGAAGGGAAGAGGGAAAAAGTTTATCGTAACTCATCTAACCGTCGAAAGGATGGGGATTCATCGAGTTTTCGCACTGCGAGTAGCAAACTGTAGAGTATGCTTGTTTGAATGGATGAGTACAGATGTGTCATTTATGAACTCAGCGCCTAGAAGTGATGAGATGGACCAGAAAAAAATTGTTACCTCTCACACACCGTAGATGAGCAGACGTGAGACAAAACTAAGACCGGATTATGTGATATCCAGTAGGTTTGAGAGATGCTACACCTGCATGTGGACATTATTATTATCAGGACTCGGGCGCGTACGATTCCGGCAAGATAATCTGTCCATCTCTAATTTTATTTTACGATCGTGCTGATCTGATAATAATGATGTCTCAGGATGACTGGAACCGACGCGGTTTATATGAAGCCTAGATAGAACTGAGTAACTATTCCTTGATTTACAGTCCCGAGAAAATCCTAGAATATTTGCTGATGATTTTTGAGCAGCTGAACACGAAAAAATGGACATTAGTGTAAGTGGAGCAAGCAACAAGCCGCTTTAGAGATCAAATGGAAACGGATCGTATTTGTTATTTATTGTCACCCGTGGTAAAACTAAGGTGCCAGCTATAAAGGTTAATATATCAGAATCAATAGTATTACTCTCCGAAAATGCATATTCCATGCTGGTAGGAAAGATCGAAAACAAATAAATTTTGGGTGGTCGATGCACAATTTGTTCTCCAGTCCTGTCAACCGAACGCGAAGAGGATCCGCAGGTTATAAGTACATGGATCTATTCCGCTGTCATTTTAGCCGTTTACGAAACCACTTACTTGGTTTTCTTACCCCTACACAGTCGTGGAAAATTGGGAAAAGCACATTGAAATTGTAAACCTTAATCTTCCTATTGCTGGTAATAGCAAAGCGACATTTTGTTATCCTTAAAGTAGGTGGTATGAGTTACTGATTCCATCCGTGTGCAACTGTTATTTGATATTTAGCTAATCGTTTTCGGTGTGTATTTTCATTCTGTTCCCAATTTATCACTTCATCTTTTCGATCAGAAATTGAGTTCATTGAACAACCATTTGTGATTAGCTGAAAAGGATATAGAATTAGCAACGATTGCAATATTGAGCATGTCAGCAGTATCGGCAAGGTGGCATCGGAACTGCACACACCATCTGCCAGGCTAATTGACTCTCTATGCGGAAAGATTGTCGAGATCTAACCGCTGCTTACCCACCAACCTTTCGAGTCATTTATTTGTCAGTCTTTTGCTCCCGTTTACAAGGTTCTTTATCACCGAAAAGTCATTGGCTTGTTCCCTACCAGGCTGCCAGAGGGTCGGCCTGTTGGTCAGTCATCCAGTCAGTCGGACCAGCGATGTCAATCGAACTCATACGATGCAAACTATTCGCCTCTATCATGTCTGCTCACACTAGAGAGGGACGATAATATTCTGTAGGCTGGGATAGGAATGAGATATGTCCATGTGACTACAGGTTTACTCAGACGTACGCAGGCGAGAATCAGAGGGAGAATGGGGGAGATTTTTAGTGTTGGGTTGGGGTGGGAGCATGGATAGGGAAGTGTTGCAGGGAATAAATATGAATGGTCCCTCGCTGAAGCAAACTGTACTGAATGTGTGCGCCAGATGGTCTTCGACAAGAAACACTGAGCTTCTGTAAGATCTCTCGCTGAAATCAGTTATTCTCGCGTTTCGCTTTTGCGTCCGCCGGAGGGAGGTAAGGAAGCGTGCGAAATCGTAGATCTTTAACGCATTCAAAAACTACGAAGGAACCTGATGTTCACAAATACATGCAAACCCAAAATTATAATGGAACACATGTGCTGCAAGATAGTATGACTTTTGCGCGGTGTAGGTAGTTTGTCGAAAGGAGTATGAAAGTGGAAGTTTGCGATTTGGAAGGAGAACGTGTTGTGATTCCGAAAAAGCGGGAAGCCATGTATGACTTAAGTGGATCAATCCATGAGTTTATTCCATCCATGGGAAAGCAGTTTCCGAACCAACGAATGTTCAATTTGCACTTGAAATATGTGGTCTCATCAGTTGGAGCATGCTGTCGAACTGGACATATTGACCTCCCAAACCTTTCTTTGGGGATTTAGTCAGGATCTGAATGGAAAATGGCCACTGCTGATTACACTCAAACTCGGTCTGAGAGTTTGGTCAGATGTGCAATTATCGAAATAAACTGCAGTTTAGGCACTCGAATCACATTCGAAACATAAGCAGTGTCCTAAGGTGGTGAACTCATTTAAGGATCACAGTGAAATTTTAAAAAATTCAACTCAGTCATGCCCAGCTTTAACAACGATGAAAAACAGATAGTTTTGTTTTTACATTTAAGTAATGTGTGTTTGTAGTGGTCTAAAATCTCATGGTTGTTACCGCTCATCTTCTGTTCGCGCTCCCCACTCTCCCATCCGACGGTAACCGCGAAATCGGTTACGTACTTCTGGGGAGATCTTTCCCCATCACCGCTGTACTTGATAGTCCTAGAGCAAAAAAGAACTATGACTTCCCGAAATCATATTTTCTAATTAAATAGCTACTGAAAAATTGAAACCTGATACACAGTAAGTCGAAGAAAGACTTGGAACCATAACAAAATTACATCGGACTCTTCTTCCGAGTTTGGCTTTCCTTCACAGATAAGGTTTATCTAACATTAGTTTCTAATCCCTCATCGGCAAACCAGAACCTCTCAAAATGAAATTAGTCGCTGGTATTCGTCACTAAACATTCAGGATGTTTTGAAAAGACATTCGATTGTGTGCGGATAGAAAATTTCAAAAAAAACATTTTCACTAATCACAAGAGCCCGTCAAACAAAGCGCTATAATATGGAAAAATTCCATTCAGTTTGTTAAATGCTCTGCATGGAGCACTGTTATAGTGTACTTTCGAGTTAATGAATTAAGGAAATGTTTTACGATTGAAATTGGAATACCGCGCTTCAGAACCAAATCAGCATCTGCTTTTCTCTTTTTTCGTCCACAGATTTAATGGAAACAAGTGGTTTCACTTGTCTGGATAGTCAGCTTCGTCGAACTCCGGAATTGGTAAATGGCAAAACGCGCCGTGGTGGAAAGATCATCGATACGGTCCATGCGAGTACGGACATCGTTTCTGTCAATCAGACAGAGAGAGGCACTCGTCGCAGTACCGAATCCTTAATCGAACCAGAACCAAAGCAACCCAAAAAGAGAGGCCCGAAAAAGAAGCCGTTGACTAAAGAACGAGAAGTACGACTGAAAAACCGCCGTGTTCGAGCAAACGCACGAGAAAGAAGTAGGATGCACGGACTAAATCACGCGCTAGAACTTCTTCGGCGTCACGTTCCCACATTCTCCGAATCACAGCGACTGAGTAAAATTGAGACCCTTCGGTTGGCAAAAAACTACATTCGATCACTGACGGATTTGCTCACTCGAAATGAACCTCCCTCTCATTTGGAACTTGCTTATATACTCACCGATGGTTTGTCACAGAACACAACCAACCTCATAGCGACCACTTTGCAAGTCAGTCCCCGTGCACTGATTCAGCTACAACGTAAAAATTCTGCAGAAGGGATGAAAGATTCACGTTTAACCTGGTCTCCAAGCCCGTCATCATTATCACCCGATGCATCCTCGTCTACCTCACGTGTAACAAGAAATCCCTCACGAATGCCATCATACATAGAACAACAGCCCGCAGCTTCAGTCGCCCCAAATAATTCATCAATAAGCCCCGCCTTATATAAACATGCAACAGCCACCGGAGAATTGGCAATGTTAGATACTGATCGTATGTATTACAGTACACCATGCGAGCAAATGCGAAGCTCCAGTTCAACGAACTACGGCTTGTCTAATGGATTTTCCCCCACGCCAAGCAATGCACCTGTGATCCCGGATACAGCTGAGCACAAACTGTATTCCGTCGGTTATTTGCACCTCGATTCCGCACCCAATGAAACTCTACCGACATCTAGAAACAATTTAACTCCCACCACATTCTCCACTGACACCATCGCCCCAAGCAGCATAATTAACCCTTACGGAATTGGATCCGCCGCATTTCAACCGCCTGTGCCAAATCCCATTACCTTTATGAACGAAGCGATGCACAACCGTTATGTGACCGATTTTGTCTACGAAGCACCCAATTCCTATGCGTATGCACAAACATTTACGAACCAAATCAGTAGTTATTTGCCGGGTCTCTGATAGTGAGCGCATTACGAAAACCGATGGGCCGCCTAGTCAAAAGACAAACGAGTACCATTTATCCATAGTGTTTTACACCGACTGAATTGAAGATTCCTTCATCACAAATGCTGATCTTTATCACACTCATTCCTATTCTTCAGTTTATCATTCTACTATGAAGCAAAAATTTGTTTCACGATGTACATAAGATAACTAAGAGAGACAAACATGCTTTAACGAGACTTCTTTCTCTAGAGAGTGATGACATGTCGTGAGCAGATAATTAAGCATGGTCATAAGTGCTGGGATGTAGAACTAATTTCACTGCTTCGTAAACGTGAAAAAGACTAGGAGATTGAAAGACTCTTGTATGGCGCTAAGTCGGAGGAGGCACTTCAAGTGCTCAACATCAGGTAAAAAGAACGGAACAATTGGACCTGAATTTCCATCATTTGATCAGTGCACATTAGTGAACTCAGGAACATGGAAAATACTTCGAAATGGAAGTAATAACGATTTATTCAGCTTGCAGTGCGCTCACATTTGAATACTGTCTCACTTGATAAAAACCCCTTGGTATAAGCTCAGTGATAACCGGATCACAAGAAATGTCATCGAAAAGTAAGCCAGCCATGCCAAACTGATGGAGCCATTGGATTCTTTGAAATTCTCCGGGTGCATGTCGTCGTCGATGGCTCTCTACCACCAACAGCGTATAGACATGAATATTTACTTGAAAACTGAGCGAAAAAAGCCTTTGAGAAAAGTACGCAGCCCCGTTGGAAAACCTACATAGACTTATCCATGCCGAGCGAAAAATCTCGGCATACGGTGAATTTGTCGGATTCTGACTGATCTGCTGATTATTCAGTCTTGGTTTGTGACACA
The DNA here is from genome assembly GCA_008360955.1 of Fasciolopsis buskii. Classification (NCBI taxonomy): domain Eukaryota; kingdom Metazoa; phylum Platyhelminthes; class Trematoda; order Plagiorchiida; family Fasciolidae; genus Fasciolopsis; species Fasciolopsis buskii. The sequence goes on from LUCM01006287.1 coordinate 157,874, forward strand.
GTAGTTGTTCCTGTAAGGATGTGGATTTTTGATAGCACGTTTCGAGTTGAAACAGTAATACGTAATGCACAAGATGCATCAATTTTTCTTTGTTTAAAAGCATCTTATTTCGCACTTCTGATAATTTCACATGCATATTATTTATTCAGGTACCTCCGATAGCCTCTTCTGACCACAATCCATCCACAGCCTTCTTCTGAAGGATGCTTTCGGGAAAGAAAGCGAACGCCCTATTGATTAATCTACGGGAGGTGGATAAACCTGGGTTCACATACATCGGTTAGCTACATACAAAACTCACGACTCCGGTCACCAACGTCCAAGAGGGAGGGGTCTATTTAAAACCCAGCTGTGTGCTGAAAATGAGCAATCAGTCACATGGTTCCAGAGGTTTGCCGACTCTAAGATAATCCTACTACCAAAGAACCAAGTTAGGTTCCTTTTCCGTTATTCATCTTCATATCATCGGCGATCTGTCGGGATCTATAAATTAAAATGCATGCCGATGAATGGACTTCGTGTCTGTTATGTTTGTGCTTTCGTGGGACACATAGATAGAAAACGGGGACTTTCATTTCAACCACTTAAGAACAATAAGTCCTTTAAAAAATTATCGACTTGGTATCACTAAAATAAGGCACTAGATAACAACGTAGTTTCAGAAAACAGTCCGAATTGACAGACAAATGTGTCACCTAATGCGCATGAGATTATTTACCCGATGAATTAGTAGACCACCTGTTCTCTTCGTTCGTTTTATTTTATCCCTTCTTTTAAACAGCAGATTTGTTGTGGCGACTAATTGGTCTTTATCTTTGTGGTTTTCGAATTCAAAGTGAAACAAGATGCGTTCGTATTTAGCGCTGTTTTCATAGCCAATCTAGGTCCTCAAATTCACGAATGTTAAGGTTGCTGAGAGGGAACAGGATCAAATTCACTAAAAAGTCACCGTGATCTAAAGGATCTGATAACACACAGATAATGAGCACTCGATTTTTAGTCCAGAAACCAGAAAATCTGGATTCAGCCAGGACACAGTTTATTTTATCCTGGAAGGGAATCGACGTTTTAAGGCAGCTTCTAAAATGGCCATGGAAAACCACCCTCGGCAGGACGTGTATTCTATTGGTTGATGCCTGTAATTTGAATCAGTTGGTCGTTACTTGTGCTGAACTGGAATCCAGATCGTAAACGGGGATTAACACTGCAATTTTGCTCATGTAACAAATTTTAATCGGAAATTCCCCTTACAAACAACTATTTCGTGAGCCTTGATAAACCATACACTAATTAGGAAAACAAATAGGATGCCAAAAATGAGATCTCCAGTTAATACCATTCGTGGAGAAAATCAGCACGTATTCATGTCTGCTCTATACCCAACACGTCCATCGCATTCGTTGAGACCTGGTCTATTTTATATTTGTTCATTCCATTCAACATGAGGAATTAAGGTCTTCTTAGTGTATCCTGTAATGGAATAGGAAATGAAGGTTTTCAGTGAAATATTTTAACATTTACGGCAGCAACTTCGTTGCAGTGGTTCCGTTTTACAAGTCTTCCGTTTCCAAAAATGTTCTTCTCTGGTATTTTTGCGCAAAAGTAAAAACGTTGGTATTAATCACTGCAAAATATCGAAGTTCACAAGCGCTTACAATTCGTATGTTGCCCCTTAAACCGAAACGTGGAAAGAACTAATATTGCTTATTCCTTAGCCTATTGTCACTACCAGAAAATGTGCACGTTCCGAAGAGCGACAAGAAACCTTGAGTTCAGTGTTTACTCTGGTGGTGATTGATATTTCCTTTTACCGAAATCTTTGCTATTCATTGCTATCACATAAAGCTAGAATTTAATTACTTCAGAAACACCTTCGGCTTTTCTACTGAAGCATGATGTTGATTGTTTTAGCCTATAGGAGAGCGAATCATATTGGTTAGTTGACTCAGTTGTGTTGTGACCTAGAACAAATCATCAACTCTTTCTTCCTAATTGTACTGCATTTACACACCATGGAGGAGTTTTAGTTTCTACGGTCAAGTGATCTATCTTAAATAACCAAAGTCGCACAAGTCCCGGTTAGATTCCCACACCAAACTAAATGGGGATTATCGGTACCTCTATACTTTACCATGATATCATTACGTTGCATTTAAAAAGGAGTTAGAAAGAACTCACTATCGGGTTTCAAGTAGATTCGTAGTTTTATCAAAGGATGTGACCTATCGTAAACCTCCACATACACGCAAACTCTGTCGTATTTCACCGTTGCTAGATTACGTTTCAAATAAACGACGAAGTTGACCAATCTATGTTGCCATTTTCCTTATCTGTGGTCTATATTGTACAGACCACGTGAAAAGCCGTATGCCATGAAAGCCTCCCGTGGCCTTTGCAGCCTTCCTGACTCATTCAAATGTTTGGTTCACTCCACTAGTACTTGGGCGGATATACTAAGCACCAGCCAAAGTCAATGTGCTTCTTTACAAGCAAAGCACAGTTTGATGGCTTGGAACAAAAGGCTTGTCCCTTCATGTCCCAGCTGTGGTACCGGGGCGAAGGTTGCCCGGGGAGGCGGGTAGTATTTCTGTCCTCAAGCTCAAATGAATCACTTAACAGAACTTAATGTCTGACAGTTGAATGATTCTGCTCAACGTCCATCACCTCTCGTTCATAACCCACGCTCTCCCATTAGGTTTTTAACAAGACTCAGATCCGATCCGTCTCAGTTTATCCCCACCCCACGAACCGGCCCAAAACAGTCCAGACAATCTGCACGAGTATGTTAGGTCTATTGGATTCATTGATGCTGGTGGGGGGAGTGATGGAGAATGCCGTTCTTCTTATTCAGCTTCGAGGGCAATAGCAGCAGAAACGACAATAATGTCCAACCATGAACTGTGCTCAGTGGTTCCACGTTGGTTAAAACCCGCGATCAACATAAACTATAGAGACACTCCCATTTGCTTGAACGCTTGCACGAACACGTTTGTCAGATCGAAAGAACTGGACAATCCCCCTGACTTGTCACGTTTTATCTTTTGCTTCACTTGCATCTGTTAACTCTCTGTGATACTTTCGTTGAGTGAAGAACACGACACTTACACTGAGGCACGCCAAATACAAAGATGAACAACTTTATGTATGCATATAAGTAACCTGCTTGCCTGATGGCGTTGTGCGCTATAAACAGTCATTTCTCAAAATCCATCAGATTATTGGAACCAAAAGGAAGATCCTGAGTACAAACACAGAATCAGAGCATGCTAGTACCAAACATTTGCCAGTGAACTTACCTAACCGAAGAGACCACAAAAACAGAGATAATTTGCTTGACTTATGACCCAGCTTGATCGCTGTAGACCAAAGAAAATGTGACAGGTTGAAGATGAAGAAAGAAAAGCTATTTCCACTTGCCCTTAACTAGCTTGAAACAATTTTACTACACTTAATTTGAAATATCACACAACGGAACTTGAGAATTAAGTAGAATAATCATTAGCCCCAAAACAGTCTCAAGGTTATGAACGGAAATCATATGTAGACTCGGATATGCCTAGCATTGCAATAACGAAGAACCAACCACTGGCGTTCGAAACTTGAACACAAGCACAAAAGTTTGAGGCATCCTATCGACAACCCAGAGCTGGTTGTCTTTTGACCGCCTCAGATGAACTGTCCGTTACCGTATTATTACGTACCTCATGTGCCAATAAACCTCAAGCGGAACAGGAATTCTGCAAAAATATCAGTTGAAATAGAATTTAGGGCCTTGCAAATTTTCAAGTTTGGTTTTTGTTGTGCATTTCCCTTTGTTTTTATGAATTAGTTAACTTTCTGGATGCTAATTGACAGCAGTTAGACAATACAATGTAATCGATCTGACCTTATGAAGCGGTGGTTACCGGTAGCAACAAGATTAGTGATCGTGTTCTTCCTGTTAATACCTCAAGTAATAACAGTAATAATCCGAACTGCTTTGTGCAATAACAGCTATGATAGGATTACTCTCCAAGGTATTTTGGCACCTGACCCATGGCATAACTGAGAAGAATTGCAACTCAGGATATACTTCAAGACTGTGCATCGGAGAATCAAATCTTCCTTTTGGATGTCAGATCTTAGTGAACCAAATTGTGACTGTATCTGGACACTCGTTTGCTGGTAGACAAATGATAAAACGGGCCTCATTTAAGAGTTATTCTGGGAATGATCATCCGCGTGGAGAATCAGAAAAAGCAAAGGAAAATCGGGTCTGTAAGGATAGTGGATGATGAATCTTCACATACGTTATTCAAATCAAACGTCAACGCTGTTGTAGCAATATCGCGCCGGTTACTTCAAAAGATCCACTGAGAAAAAATCACATTACAATACCAGCTTATAAAGATGGGACGAATTAGCCATCTGAGTGCTTGATCACTGAGTGTTTATTTGTTATTATTTGTTTTGCTTTAATAAACTTCTTTTTGTTGGACTTGATTTTTTTCACTAGAGTTAGTGGGGACGGGCGATAGTGGCCGAAAGATAGAATAGGATTAAGAATTAATGAGCAAAGTGGAGCAGACGTCACATTCTTTTTTCGTTTTAATAGAACATTCAATTTCAGAACGGTCGGTCTGAACTCGCGGTTGCAGTCAAGTCCTTCAACCCTCCTTTAGGTTCGTCTGCAGACGCACGGGGAGTAATAAAAGAAGGGACTCACAGCCATGGACCGCTGAGATTCCGCCAGCTCTGGCCATCGTTGATAGGCGATTTGAATGTCAGCCTTAGTTCTAGTAAAAAAAACATCAATTTGTCAAGCTTTATTTATTGCGGTATTCTATTTTCTCTAAGAAATATATTGTTTAGTAATCATCAAAATGGATGTATTTGCTTTCAAACAGGTTAACAGGCAGTCGTAGTGTGTTGGCGATTGCTTACCTCGGAAGAAACAATAGAACAGCCAACTTGTTTGTGCAGCAGCACGTATTAAAAGCAATCAACAGAAAATCTTTCAGGTTTTCAGTCCAAAAACCCTAAATTGAGACCGGCAAACGTTCTACTTCAAAAACACCTCCAGGGCATAACATGCGCTGAACTTTCACATTAAGGCAATAGATTTTTCTTTCCTGACACAGGCTTTTTCATTTCGAAGGATTTCACTTCATTTCGCAACAGCTTACCAAACTATCAACAACCAGAAATTCAGGACTGCTTCATCCCGTTTAGTTTCCGCCTCAGTGTCATGGGGATATGGCCTGTAATAATTAATTTCTGTGCAACTCAGAAAGAATGTTGATGATAGCACTCGATCACGTTTAATCCAAGTAGTTTTGATAACTGCTAAGCAGCAAACAAATTCTCTTATTTCACGTTGAACGGTAGTGTAATATTTCAGATTACCATGGCTACTTATCACCAAGAAACCACAGTGAAATCCTAGCTGAGTATAATACTATTCGCTATTCTTTCTTGATCGAACACAAGATTGAAACAGGCATTCACAGAGTTTCTCGGCGATCAGACAACTGTGTGTTTGAATGCTAGTTCGTGTCATTTTTTAAAACGTGATTTGATGATAGGGTTTGAAAGTAGCAGTTACGTCTCGCAGATTGTGTTGTATATCAAAGAATAGATATATTGCAGTTCAGCTAGAGAGTTGAGGGCAACTGACAAGCTCTACACGAACGAGTGGAATTTAGTTGCGGTTAGTCTATACAGTGGGCAAAATTTCCCTAAAGACGAAAGGCATGTACAAAACTGGTGACTCTAACATTTAACCTTAGAGATTAATGTAGTCTGACGCACTTGAATATTATACACAGTTGGGTAATGAATGTTGTCTAATCTGATAGACCCAAACATGGTTAAGGATACCTGTGTGATTAATACCGTATATGCCCAGTTGCAGTGCATTTTCGGCTCAAAAAGTAGCATCAGAAAGTGAATTTTTCAAAGTTTCTAATGCAATTATGGTGGTTCCAAAAATTTTGCTAGATTAACAAATCCCCACAGTAAGGCTTGTTGGTCTTTGTTTACCTAAAACTACAGGAACGTGAAGGAAGTATTGACGAGCTTCCAACTCATGTGTCAATGTCACTGCTTTGGTGACGGTCATTTGTTTTTAAGTTAAGAAAAAACTGTGTAGTTGGAAGCGCGATATGTTAAGCTGATAATTCTAAATTGACTTCCATTTATGTCAGTCTAACTAGTTTCAGTCCTGCTGTCGCCATTACTCACGCACTCAGTCAATCACTGACTATCGCATTCGGTGGTCTGAAATTATACTCACACTGCAAATGTCTACCTTCCGCTTATATGTCGTCCTAGAGGAGACATGGAAGAAAAACAGAAGGGGTATAAATAAGCTATATGTTGTTTTGAATGAATTTTCGTTCCTTCTTAACCTTTGAGCGGAAATGGAATTTGGAGTGACTGCCGAAGTCATCTCATCATCTTATCGGAAAATGTCAGCTGTTCCCCATGCCCACTTTAGAAACACATTATGAAGTATTCGAAAGAGCCCAAATCTGGCGAATGAACCGACTCGTAAGCACCCTTAACATGGACGTTGTTGATTAGCGTGAAAACTGCAGAGCTTTCTCTCTTTTGTGCGTAGAAATTGCGTGACAAAATTGGACCTAGTCGATCGACGCACTTCTCGAGATGATAGTGTTTGCTGGCTTCACAGAGTCCCTCATTGTCGCTAGTCCACAGTTTGTCCACGCACTTTGTTGAAAACAATCCAGAAAGGTTGAAGTATTTGTGTCGCCGGCGTACCGCTGAAGAAGTAAGTCCTTGTGATAGTTAACTTATTTCAGCTTCACATGACAGGACTTCTGCTGGGTGCCCAGTTTTGTTTGAGGATGGAATATAATCTAAAATCGTTAAAGCAACGTGTTCAACGCTGCCGTCAGAGCTCAGATTACGAGATTGTCGAGTTATTTTCAATGAGACCACTTGTAAAAATTAAATCTTGTGGAACTTTGGTCACTTTGTGTGTTAGCTATTAGCGTACACCTGTCACAGCTTTTGCACCAGAGTTCAAATGAACCAATTTTTGAGAATAGATTCATTTTATTTGGCCTAGACAATACGGCAAGTTACTCAGACACAGCATCTGTCGTGGTCACGATCAGGAGTTGTGGGAAAAAATCATTTCAGCAACGATAGTCTGTTTGTTTTGGCTAGTTTAAATAAGCTGTTCGTTCCAGGTCACTGGAAGTTAGCCATGATAGAGTAGGATGATGCCACCTTGTTATATTGATTAATTTGTTCAACCTAATTGGACCTAATGTATTCCACAGTACGAGAAAACAGGAATTTGTTTGTACACGCCGCTTTCACCAAACCAAAGAGAAGGTCAAGAATTAACCAGTAAAAAGGAACGAGCCGACAATTTCCAGGCTAACCAGTTTATTAAAAAAGTGCTACTAATAACGATGCATAATGCTATTGCAAATTTAAGTACTCAAAAAGGGAAAACGTATGAAGTTTTCAAAACTACTGTCAGAAGTACGAGATATCGTATTTAAAATACTCGTGAACGAATTCAATGGAAAATTTATGTAGAAATCATCAGCTTTCAGTTATGCAAAATTCCTGTCCCCATGGGACGGAATACTTTGTCCGAGCGATCATCAACGCCAAAGCAATGAATGAGGACGCGGTAGTGAACAGGACTTAGCTATAGCGAATTCGTTACAATTAAGGTATTCGTTTCAATAGTGGTGTCGAAAAGAATACATTGGATAATCAAGGAACCTGGGACAATTAGTTCCGAACTCCATGAACGACCATACCTTCTAATTGGCGTCCTGAAATTAATGTCCACGTATAGACACGGCTTAGGAGAATTCAATACTTAAGCAGTTTATTCAAAATTCTGACTACTCATGTGCTGAGTCAGTCATTAGAGTGTGATAGTCATGCGGTTATTTCCCAACCCGGTCCTTCAGTATACACATTCACGAGAGCAAAAAATGGTCCTCGTGCACATATGCTCGTCAACACACACACACACACACACACACACCGGCGGTGTCACAGGACACACGAAATGGGAACGTGTGTCCGCATGACCAAAATAAGCCCCATCAGAACAAGCATGTCAGAACAAGTTAGGGCAATGAGGATGTGAAATAAAACTAAACTATTTCGGAAAAAAGCACAGATGCTCTTGTCGATAAACAATCTTCGAAGACGATCGAAAATGCACCTCATGTCAAAAAAATAATCCCAGCTCTACACAAATGAGGAAAATATACCCAAGCACACGTACACACACACACACACACATACAAAGAGGGTTGGACAAAAACGCTTACCTGTAATGAAATGCACCTCTCAAAGCTTACCCTGGGATAGTATCGAAATGAAGATTATCCATTTCGAGCGGTAATTCGAGAGATAAGGTGTTGAGAATTATGCCAAAACTGACATTGAAAATGACGTTGATCAGAAGTATTTTGATATTTGAGCTGAGCGTTCTGTAAACTTTCATATTTCTCTTCGTTTCTCTCCTGTTGGTCATATATACAGGTTTCCCGATGGATTTGCATACGTGGGTGAGAGAAATCTGACTTGTTTTGAGGCACGATCTCAAAAAAAAGGTCTCCCATACAGGAGCACGTGAGCAAATGTCTTTGTGTGCAAACCCCTCGAAATTTTGGTTGATTTGGTTTATAAAACAATGCTTAGATCAGTACCTGTTATTGATTGCCTGGGACCTGGAGCACAGAGAACCCATATGGGAAGATAATGTCGTACCAGTAATGTTTTTGCGCATTTTCAGTGGTGCTCACTTATGGTCGAATGTGGAATTCGTGTTTTCCATACTTCTCACAAGTGCGAGTTCGACACCAGCAGTTCTTATTCACCATGTGACTGACTGCCGCCTAAAGTAAACCCAAGTGGGATTGTGTTCGTCCGGATCACTTATATTATTATTATTTTTATTATTATTATTCGTGCATTTAATTTATATGCATGACTTCTAGTCGTTTATCTTTATTTGTGAGAACATGTTGACTCTTTACTTTGACACTGGAAATTGACCAAGGGATCAAAACACTGGTATGACCGATTAGATGTACATTGACGATTAATCAGTTTGTAAATGAAATCATCCAAATAAAACGCCAAAACCTCTAGACTTTCTTGTGGGCAAGATATCGCACGGTATTACACACCAACTCGGTCGTGAATATTGATCGTGTTCACAGTATTGTGGGTGAATGTCAGAATTTGCCAATTTTCTCGGTCACTGTGGGCATTCCACTTAATGGATTCATTATCATCTGAATAGGTCATTGGAATTCACTGGTCAGGCTTCACATAAATCTAACCAATTGTTGAATCCGTGATGAATGGTAAACGCCAAAGTAAAAAGGCGTCCCATTCTGGGTTGGTATGAACAAAGTTACTGAAATGTATTCCACTGATTGACCAACTCCTTGGTGTACGTCCCTGTCATGCAGTCCCAGCTGCAATTTAGGTAAAGTGCAACACAGTCCACGCAACACTAGAGTTACTTTTGCCTACATAAGCTATCCGTAAATTCTCGTCAGTGAGTCCTTACATAAATTTGCGAACTAGAACTTACTGCGTTTAGGTAGGCAAATTCCACTCTGAATTCGACAGACAAAGTTGTATCTCGGTACTAATGTGTTTGCATTTCACTTTCTGAAGTTAGCTAAAAATATTAACGAGGAGCGCGAGAATCCGTCGCAGTCGCTGCCTATTCATACCTGTCTTTTGTGTAAATAGAAGTAGTTAAGTATACGCAACCAAGGATGTGCCATCCCGGCATGAGAAGTAAAGACCCATCGGTATTTGCGCACAACATATCTTCGATTGTGATCACAAAGGCTAACTAGATCAACCAACAAAATCCATTAATGTGATCGAAATTATACCTCAGTTCAAAGATCAAAGATATGTCATTAACATGTGGGGAATTGTGTGTTGGGATTTGGAGTAATTATTAATGACGCACAGCACAATTTACCCCAAGGGGAAATCCCGATCACGACCCACATAAGATTTGAACTATGGATTATTTGGGTAGGCTTCATCAAACCAATGCCTTTTCACGAAATCAGCGAAAAAATGAACTAGAAATGACAATTTTTCCCAGTACAACACAACCATCAGCTTGAGTATAATCAATTTCAAATTTCGAAACTGTCCAACAAAATTTTGGATTGCTTTGGAACAAGTTGCATCACTGCATTTTGAGAATTTTGAGAGGAAACTAGAGGAAAAGAATATTTCCAGCCAGAACGGTCGTCGAATGAAGGCGAAACTTTTAGTTTCCATTGCCGAGTAATATAACAGGAGCGCATTTTAAACAAATGCTGCGGTTTGCTGCAAAAAGTGGAGCACATTTTGGCTAAATAACAGCAACAACAATAACTTTACACATGTGGCGGTTTTATCCACTAACCCAACTTTTTAAAGGGATTCATTCTGTCGACAGATTTATTCGTCTGACGAGTACACAGTGAGCTAGGGCTAACGAATGACTGGTATAGGTGAGGATTACACTTGGGTTCGTTATATTTGATAAAAACGAAGGTGTTGTATCCCTCAACGATGTAGATTGTGAGTGTCTAGGAAAATATGTCAGTGGTATTAGGTCAAAGACTCTCCAACCAGAGTGAAATCTGGGATAACCTTTGGAAACTGCTATTTATGACCACTTCAAAACCAATTGGGGAAAGTTGGTCATCATGCAGATGAATGCAAACTAGTATACGACACTCATGATCTATCAATTTCTGAACGAAAAAAGAATTATTCACTGTTTGCTTGTTATGAACCCCCCCCGCTGTCATACCGGTTTCTAGGTGAAAATTTAGAATTTTCAATCACCCGCTCCGAATTCAGTTTGTTTGAGAACTTCGGTTGCTTCAACAAAAACTAAAATTAAATCTAACACCACAGCGAAAGGTAGATTTATGTCTGGTAGCACACCAGATAAGCAAATCGTTGATCATTAACTTGACGAATTCATTATCTAAAAGGCCAAGTGTGATTATCTTGCCCGACCTTAATAGTACATATTTTTAATTTAATTAAACAAAAACTTGTTGTTTTTAGTTGGTTGCAAGGGAAATTCTACTTTTCTGTCCGTGAGTAGCCCACACAGCCGCAGCCGAAGCGGCCACCAGGATTTGCCATTTTGTATTTTAGCTCGTAAGATAAGAAGGCTATCCATAGTTCATCACCTATTGACCTTCGAGGGAATTATGAATTGATGAATAACTATTTCAAGTGATAACTGTTTTTCTTACTAGTTGCTCCAATTGATGTTCAGCGTGTCGGCCATTTTCTCTCCTGAATTAAGGCTTCGAAAACTGCCATCTCCGTAGGCCGGTTATTCAATATGTTTTCAAACGTTTAACATAATAAAGCAATCCAGAAAGTTAATCCATCACCAACTGTGACTTGGGAAATGCAACAAGTTTAGGTATTAGTTAGGAATGGAATTAAACTCTTAGAGTCCAATCTCACAGATCTCTCAGGAGTTCTCTCCAAGCTACCGCCTGCCACTGGGTCTTCATTATACACAATGACATTTGGCTAGTGACGGATCCACAAGCAAAACTGAAAGTAACTCAGAAGTTGGCAAATGTCGGTTGTGAGTTATCCCGCGGTGGCCTGTAGAAAACTGGGAATAGTCAAAGGTACGGCGTCGTTCTTCATTAAGCAGCAAAAGCTGATGATGATGAGGAGGAGGATGAAAATTATGATTATATTGTCAACATTTATCAGCGTTTTATGGAAGACGTGTATGTTCGACCCATCCGTGCCGGTGTAAGATTTACCATGATGCTTCTGCAGGACACACTCCTTTTCCGCTGTGTGCTATATTTAGTAGCCATGTCGTTCCCTGTGCTTTATGAAAATAAGGTGCAGCCCTAATCAGTTCCAAATGAGCGTGATAAATAAGAAGTCACAAAACACATTGACGGCTGAATTGATTTTCAAAGTATCAATTATTCGTTTTCCTGGTTATTAATTGATAATTGCGTTTTAACTTAAATGACTCCGGAAATAGTGCACTCAAATTATGAATGAGTTCATTTCTGCCATAGGGTAGTTAGCAAGAATGTTTTTGTCAAATATTAAGTCCAAATGTTTGGTCAACAGCAGATTATCTGTCACATAAAACAAAGATGATGTAAAGAAGAAAACTGGGCCACGAACTGGACTTTTTGATAAAACCTTGTATTCGATGTAAGCAATATGCTGTACATATGGCCAAAAGGACATGCGTTCTTCGGAAACGCATTAGCTTAAACAGAACAAGATACTCACATGGAAAACATGGATTTCAGGCCACGTGTCTTGTTTTTGAAGACTAATCTTCACTGACCCATTAAAACTTTCGATGAATCGTCATTGTATTCCTTAAAATTGACTCATCTTCCATACACACTTTGAAATGATTCCAATAAATTTGTACTACCAAACCAAATAAGGAGTGTACATGTGTAGGAATGGTTCATCACCCTGTACGTCCATTTGACAAATAAGGATAATCTCGAAGCCAGCCGTGCGTTTTCGGGGGAATTCTATCATTCGGTTCATGTGTATGATATATTGCTAACATTGAATACCACAATTGAGGACCACCTGCCACCCTTCTGAAGGTTAGTCGTGAATAGTCGATGCAAAAACTCGACTGATCATCACTGTGTTTCGTAAAATAAGGCTTGACATTCATGTGTTTTTCTAGTCTTTCAAATAAACTTACGGTGCTAAACTTCGTTTTGTTCAAATTTCAATTTGGCGTTTGACTGGGACTAAGTTTTTCAGATTCCTAATATGATGCACCTAAGCGTTTTACATCCAAAGGAAGAAATTGACTACTCTTGTCATCAATTTCTCGTGCATTCTCTTCAGAACGTTCGTTTTTTGTCGATCAACTAGTCTTCTGGATGGGAACCTCAACGTAACAAAAGGTTGACACCAAATGTCATTTTCCATTCCTCCCAGTTTCCTGCGCCGCTTCTTTCACAGCTAATAGATTTTTTTATATATTCAATTGTATTAACATGCTACAAGGAACCATCAACTATGCAGTATTGAAAACCACTTAACGTATTACTCGTCCAAAAATTGGCTCACCGACCGGAATAATACCGGTCGCCTTGAGCTCCTCAATATACTCAAGTATAAAGTAAAATCGTCAGCCTCTTCATTCACTTTTCAATGTAATGGACTAGACAGAATGGATAGGCAGAAACTGGAAGCACATTTATTTGCACGAGATTTTTTGGCGAAGACTGCCTTCGTTTTACGCAGCGCATGCTTACTTTCAGAAAAACGGGAGTTATTATACACGAATTCAACTCAGCCACGAGGACAGTTCACCTTTGGAATCATGCAGGTAAACAGTCCACGATTAGATCTGGCCACTGGGAACAAAATTGCAACCTGTATGGGAAATCGCATAGTCACGGTTTCCCCCCCCCATAATTTGTTCATACCCTAAATTGTTTCCTGATTTCTGCTGTATGAATTGACGTGACTGGATTAACTGCGTATGTAATCACAGATCCGTGATTCCGAAATTGGGTGCACACGTTCTTATCTGAACATACATGTTTTCTTCTGTACTAACATGGCGACTGAGATCCATTGCTTAATCAGTTTATGAGCGCACATAAGCATCTATTCTCCCTCATAGATGCACACACACACACACACAAGAATCATTTTAGTTGGACTTTGAACTGATTGGGAGCGACTGCCTCCATTCGCTAATACACAATTGTGAGTTACCATCTGATAAGCAAATTTTTTGAACTAGTTAATATGGGGCGACAACCTCACCGTGCGACTGGTTGGGCACACGATTTTCCTTCTATCATTTGCTTCCTTTATTAATGAGACGAAATGCGCATTATTTTTCAGGAGGGAGGTTGCGGCCAACGGAGGGCTGCCAAATGAGGAAGTTAACCGGCGCTAGGAAGATTCGAACCCGCGACCTCCACATCCAGACGCCACGACCTTAGCCGTTTGACCACCGCCGGCAATTTTCGCAGCACACCACAAATTATTTGCGGTGGCCTGAAGCAAGTTCCATAGTCTAGTTATGTTTTAGCGGCTCTGGAATTACGGAATGTCAGAACTTACAAAAAAGCGAAATAAATAACCAAGCTGACTGTCCCCAATGAAGTTAGTTTGGAAATGTTCTCTTCTAGCTCTTATTCCGAACAAATGTAAGAATTACTGCATTTACAATTCAGTAAATTCAGAATCAATCTGTAACTCATAGAAGATCAATCTCAGCGAGCCGCAAACGATCCGTAACATTTCTGTCAACTTCAACAGTATCGTCCAATCCAGGAATCGATTATATCCCTACTTCATCCCCTTTTGTCTTATAAAATCATTCATATTTTCCCACCTGTCTGACATGGAGCTTGTTCGTTCCTCTTGGCTGGGGCTATTCTGAATAGGCTATAACGCATATTGGTAAGGATTAGCTACGAGTAGTAATCAGATGTTTATCCTCAGACAATTAGTAGAACTTCGCAGAAGGATAGTTCAAAGAATGGTTGCGGCAAACCAAAAACATTAGCTTCAGCCTATCATATAGGACCAATGAAATGTGTCTAATTTATGTCATAGTGTTTCATAGCAGGTGAGTGAGGATTAAGCTCCATTGCTTAGGTACCTCAGACGTTTGAAATAGCACACAGTTATCGGTAGTTATTTCAATGCATTATCAATTCGTTTTTCCTGTCTGCTTTATTTATTTGGAGGCGATTCAGCGGTTAGTATAGCGGCTTCTGAACGTAAACATTACCGGGTAGGATATTCAAAAATCTGATCTATATGAAGCCTTATGAATAACTGGCATTCATATCCATGAATAGTGTATGCTTTACGCTGAATGGATTGAACAGATAGTACATTATTACTAATCCATTCATTATGAACATCGCGCTTTTGATACGCTTACAAAAACCCTATTTACATCCTTCTAACATTTGCTAGGCTGAACCGTTGATATCAGTCATGGAAATAATTTTCTTATGTTGACCGTAATGAAAGAACGATATCAGGTGGCTATTCGTCTTTGTGTTTGATCTCCTTCGGCAGTACAACCAAGTACCAGAAAATCAACAACAGGAACAATTACTGCAACAATTGTTATTGGAAATAATATCACCGTTAGTCCTACTGCTTTCTTATTGGTACTTCCTTCAGCACTGCTGCTAACGCAGTTTTCACTAATGTCACAACTATTACTCCTTATGCTATTTCCTGGACTATCATTACTACTATCACTAATATCACTAACACCAGTTTTATTTCCACCTGTATAAGCTTAGGGAAAATCGACTTTATTTTGTACGTCTTTTGGTAGCTCACAGCTTGGGAAAAATATTTGTACGGTGATATGGGAAGAAAACTAATTAAACTAGATTCAGTACATATTTCGTGCCAGGTCCCAATTTTTAACAGCGTATTTTATTTGCAAACATCCTCCTGTTATTTTGGCTAAGTGAAACGAATCTAAGCAGTATGCAAGTCTCCTTTCACCTGAAATGAGTGTATTTTATTTCTTGTCTATCCTTATTTTCTTAAGTTCAAAAATCCATCTTGCAAAGCTGAATTGTTAGCTGACCAGCAACTTTTTACGGCTGGATGTCTGGTATTCTTGCCGACTTAACTTTGAACATGAACATCTAACTGACGGGAATACGTGTAGCTTGAGGATAGAAACTTTTACCTCAAAAGATTTCTTACAGAGGACAAATTGTACGTGGTTAGAATTAGGACAGCAAGAAAACTTTTTCATTTTCAAAGTGGACAAGCTTTGGCGGAAGACCAAAAAGCTCCACCCAGGGTTTTTGTCTATCCACCTAAACTAACCGCAAAAGCCGAAAAATAGATTCCACCCCCCAAGCACACCACCAACTTGATTCGTTAATGGACAACTTCAAACTACCTTCTATTGTATGTATATAAGTAGTACGCTATTGTTCGTGTGTCCTACTAGCTTGACAACTCGTCCAGTACAATACTTGTTGTCCCAAAAACTCCCCCTAAATGACAGCGTGTCGTATAGAACATAATGTGGTGGAAAAAAGGGGTATTTGTGTACGCCTTAGTAACATGTTCACACAGTTCCTACAGCTAATATCCTCTGGGCTAACACGTGTCTATACTTGCCGGTTGAGTAGTCCAATCTAAGTAAACGTCGAAAGCCGAACAGACGCAATTTTCCTCTATTCATATGAGTGCGGACGGTTGAGTATGTGTGTGTGTGTGCGTGCCTGTGTGTGTGTGCGTGGTTACAGAAGAAAACCATGCATAACCAAATAACTCCCCAGTCTTGGTGACCGGAGGACCAACAATGGTCAGAGTAAGACTAGGTGCAGCAGCATCTGACAACAAGGTGAAATAACTAATTTTGTTCCGATATCAAGGATCCAGACATTCGATTCACCAAATTCCACTTATCAAACTTGAGAATCACAGCTAATGCACCCCATGTACGGTGATATTTTCGGTTTCTCCCTCCTCTGCATGCACCTTACTATTTCTGTGAAGGACAAAAGGACACGTGCCAATCCAGAATGTGCTGGCGATCAAAATGGACGGACACTCAGTTGTGCACTCCCGATCGTCAAATCAAAAACCTCGTCACCATAATTCTTCACTTTTTGGGAAAACTCAACTATCCGAACAGATTATGGTTGCTGGGTCTGAGGGAAAGCCAAAATCCGCTGATGGGCCTTAACTAGAATAAAACCCTGTTGCCATGGTTTCTAAACATTGAATTCAGCGTTTATATGACATGAGGAATAGGTGGGCATAAAATGAATATTTTAGCTCCAGTTGTTGAAGAAATAAAGCTATGCTAAAGTATCAACAATGTCAGATAATTAGCCGCAGATGTGATGATTATCAACAGATGGGTTTTAATTTAAAATAAAGGAATAGGTTTTTTTGAATTTCATGAACAATTATAACGCATCTTGCCTGTGTTGAAAAGGTCATCAACCGTTGCAGAGCTTATGGCCAATGACAACAAAAAAAAACTGAACGTAAAGTCAACTTCCACTTTGTCCAGTTGGGACCGATCGACTGATGTTGACTAGCACCACGCTTGTGTTAACACGAGGCAGCCAGCCGATAAGCGCTGTCAGTTGCGTCCGGATTTTACATGGAATAATTTTTCGTTGTAATTTGGTCTTATGTTCAAACACACTTGTTACTCATCGAAGTTGATCGTTTTATTTGCTTGCCTGCACATGTCATTCTAATTCCACGGTCCCGGTTGTCAGCTTGCGGGGTTAGAAATATCGAATATGCACTTACTTGCAGCCTGCTGCATTTGCGAAATCCGGCGTTATTTCTTTATTTTTGATTGCACTTCATAATTATTTTTATTCGAAAAGGAATCTACTCTCACTGACAAAAATGAACCAAGATGCAAACTAACGCGATCATTGGACGTGAGCACGCAGCTGGGGGGGGCTCCTTGTAGAAATCGAACCACGTGAATTTCTGACTTTGAAAGGTCAATTGAGTTTGATGGGTGTGACCACCAAACGCGCTCAAGTTCCGGTGACTTTGGCTTGGCATACTAACTCACACACACAACTTTGCGTTGTCTTTTGGGACTGACGAGTTCCACAAGTTTATTGCTGATGGATTAGTTTGCATTATCTGGAGATATCAGGTACATTGTGATACGCGAATATTCGAAATAAAAAGTTGAATACAACCCATCAGGAGTCCACTGAAAGTATATCGGAGTCTTGAGTCTCATAGCACAAATCAGGGCGCATAACCCCTGGCAAAAACGGACAACGTCTGCGATCTATTCAGCAGAGAGCGAACTACAAATCTTTAAATAATACCTGAAGTTAGAAGTTCGTGTATGTCTTTTATGTGTCATGGTGTTCATTGTCTTTTTCCAGTGTGGTTCGGGCAAAGGATTACGCTGAGAACAATAACTTTTCGGCAATCCAAAATTGTTAACGATCCAAATATTACTCCTCGTTGTCACTTACTTCGTAACACTCCTTTTCCTCACTATCAGAAGTATGTGCATACTATCAAATTAACTATCTGGAATTCATAGGAAATCAAATCATGGATCTCTGGTGCTCGGGGACGGTGGACCAATTTTCAAAGTTTCCGTAATTTCTTATTTATTGTAACTTGGTATTAATTCTTTACCTGATGCCTTACTGTTTTCGACAGCAGCGTCTGCTGTCCCCCATCACCGAAGCATCTTGCTCAGGGAAGAAATTTCCAACGTAGAAGTTCACGATCAACAATTTATAAACTTTGGTTATTTCTCCAAACGATAGACGAGTGCTCATCTTTATACGGAAGTAGAAATGTGAACATAACGGATAGCCTAACTTTCGATTTACTACTTCCGTATAATCACTAAATTGCTTGAATATTTTTGCAATGAACTAAAAGCTTATATCTGTGAATTTAGACAGCAACAAAAAAGTACTTCCTGTATAAAGTTCGGCTGTTTCTATCTGCTAAGGAAGCTCATCACGACAGTCTTGATAACTTGATAAATATGTTCGTACGGGAAGAGATCATTACAAACGAGTGTAATACATCAATAATGCAATCACAGAAGGAGAATCAGAGTTCACAGTTTATCGACAGTTAGTCCAATGACACCCGGTGCTCAGGCATAGCGAGTCAGTTGTTCCCAGACATCAAAGCTCGTTTAATCACAGCTCTGTACTGATGGGGCGAGTTCTAACTGCCAAACGCTGATAATTCCGGTGTTGGTCGGGCATTAGAGAAGCCCTGTAATTCGAAGCAGTTTGGTTTCACTTAGCTTGTGACCACGCATGACCGGCGAGGATTTTATATGGATCCATATAACTCCAGATTTCAAAGTCACGGCTGCCGGCTTCTCTTCGCTTTGAAGTGGGCCCTGGCGGATGTACCCATGCATTGAATACGCGACAAAATTTCCCGCAATAATATAACAACATACATTTTATGGAACGCTTTCTGAAACTTGATTACATGTGACTTATTTCAAATGCACTGGATGCCGTACGTTATACCTAGTGAGCATACTTCTCAATACATCAGGTATTTGGGTTTTTGGACAAGGAGAGGTGTGCACCAAGTCCAAACCGAGTTCGGGATATATCGAAGAGTCGGTGGACCGTGTGCTAAGTTCAGTGTGAAAGTATTAATACCAGAACAAGACGTTGTCGGTTGAGAGCATAATTTTGGCTTCTGGTGATCTTTCTCAGGACTGGTTTCAAAACCAGGCAAAACTTCCCCGAGACAGAATAACTGCAGTAAACCAAATGTCGGGAAGTCTCAATTGACAAATCCCTGTTCTGATATCAAAACGTGACAATGATGGGTGTTCTTATTACTACTTTTATTCTCAGATTACTGCTTAGATATAAACCACTCCAGCATATTCGACTGTAATGCATTTTCTTCCTCTGAGTTCGATCAGCCTGGTGGATAATTCAGACATTTTATCGGTCAAAGGGTAGTTTATCTAAGAAGCTAATCGGTAGACTGAAGGTCGTAGGAATAATGACTACGTAACGCGTAAAGTTAAGGACCGTAGTCCACGTCCGATGACATCAGTACAAAGGCTCAATCGGTCAGATGATCTACTTCGGAGTGAACAATCGTCGGTTCAATCTCTGTTCGCGGTGTCTTTGTCTCCGAATTCAAAAATCTCGACTTATCTCCGGTTATTCGTAACAATCGGATCCGGATAATGTCTCAATGTCGTGTTCAATGTTTTTCCGCCTTGACAAACAGTTGATTTTTCATGTACTAAACACTGCTCAAGCCGGTTGTAAGTTTCAAACAAAAATCCAATCAATGGGTGAATTGCGTTGATGGGGAAAAAATCAACATATCATTAGAAAACAGCGAGTACACGTGATTGCGTGGACGCTTCCGGAAGAAATCGATGCTTGGCCCTTTCAAAAACTAAGTTTGTACACCCATACTCTTATACTTTGTCGTCACATTCCTATTATTCGATGCGCAAGCAAATACTTTTATTAGTTACACAAAGCCTAGTTAAAATGCATGTAAATCCTGAAAATGCAACTAGCAAGTAAAGGGCTTGACAACGAAGGATCAGAAATACTTTCAAACAAACTGTTCGTATGCAGTTTGGCAGACATGATAGCCGTTTTACTGATTCCGGTGTGAATGTCATTAACCCAACTGGAGTCGAATTCAGACATGGATGCCACCTTTGTTGTGCCCCCGTATGTGTCCGATCCCCTAGACTACAAGGCCACACAGAAAATCGATCAGGCATCAAACCCGTGGATGTCAGACTTCATTCCATAAACAATCACGCCGTGAATTCAGACCTATAAATGTCAGATACTTAACAGATGTATCGTGCTGGATGGAGTGGCCAGTTTGTGAAAGGTCCAATGCAATGAATGTTGTGTTGACGTAATTTTGGAGAAGAACATATATGGTCCTTATGTGAAATGTCAGTACACAATTTGTCATGGCATTATTAATCAGGTAGCGAAATCTCGCGATGATTTTGATGCCAGTGTTTGGCTCATGCTGCAGTCAACGATTATTTTACGTTTGTATCTATTCAAAATAAACCAATCGTAGTGCTGATGAGTGTTGCACCTCATCCGATTAGCAAGAGCCATAGCCCAGAAAACTATCAAAAAGAACGAACAATAACTGAGGAACTCAGAACGAGGTAGAAAGTAGGAATGCTGAGGATTTATTCCTATCAGTGAGTTTAAAAATCTATGTGGGTCGAGGCAGAAGTTGTTGGTTTTCTTTATCACCTTGACCGGTAATGAAAAGTTTGTAATCAAACCCGAAACTCCGCGATCAGAACCTCAAAAGTCATTCTTAAGTATATACATTTTTCGTACAAAATAACATTGGGGAATTTTCTAATCTTGGGGTCACTTTGAGATCAGGTGACGAAAATAAAGCCCTGGACAACTTCAAGTCTCTAGACTGATTTCGAGTAAAGCCAAAGAATAATGCCATCGGCGAAACAAAGGAGCGAATAAAGTCGATTTTTTGAGCAGATCGTGTGCGTTAAATCAGCTTAGCTATGCCCTCAGTTGCCTAACTGGAACATGTGCGCAAAACCAGAAGGAGTATTTCCATATTATTAATGCAGACAGTAGAATGAATTTTAATCATTTTGATTCATTAATCAATTGTGCGGCGGACTTAAACTGCAAATCTGAAGACATCGTAATGCAGATCCGGGCTCCTGAAATCTAGTCATAAATGCTACCTTGATCTGTCCATGCGTCTGTTCAACGCCAAATGGACCATTGGGCAAGGGATTCGCGATAACTGAACCCAGCAACTTGACTTTGCGAACGTCCAAGGCCCGCATTCAAACTTGCTTCATGCCTCAGATGACGCAATATCTGTCCCTCAAAGAAGCACACTGATGCGGAATCAACACGTCAGTTACGCTTCATTGAACATTTTATTGGTCTCATCGACAGGTTCAGTGCGCACAAACCAGACAGAAACAGATAAACTTTGGTCGTGTGGGTTTCCACTATCGGTCATTTTGGGGTTCAGCAGGCAGCTTAATTATCTACCCGTCAAAATCGTATGACCTGGATTACGGTTACCATGGTAAGTGATACGAAACCGTAGAGAGTTGCGCACGCGATCTGATCGGTACAGTTATGAATTTAGACAGCAAAACAGCGGTGACTCAAATTCTCCTCTTAAATTCTGTTGATGGTTTTGATCCTCGGGGCTATAGGGACAGAAGCATACTATCAGCCGTTTAACTGGTTTCTGTGTTGTATAATTCAGAAGAAAGTGCATCAGCAATTTCGACTGTGTTGAATCAGTCGCAGGACAAAAACGGGAATAGCCGGATGTGTGCTGGCCAACTAAGCAGAATGAAATAACATCTTTTTGAACCGTAATGTGAGGTTCACTGTGATATCTTAGGTTGGTTGGTCAGTCACGAGTTTGACTGTGAAAACCACATTTTCTAATCCTCACTCAGTTGATCACATCCCCATCTAGCAGTTTAGAACTGGAAGCACTCCATTTCCTGAAAGTAATATACATTGCAATAGGCAGGAAACTCAGAAGATAGCATCCGATTCGTCAACTGACTACGGTCTTGGGTTCAAGTATTTGTTTCCATAATGCACGCAGAGATATGCACTAATAGTGGGGAAATGAACCGTTTGTTGTAAGGCTAATAGGTCAAGTCCGTCGAGGCTCAGAAACAAATTCACTTTTTCATCAATCTATGATTATGAAGGTGACGCTGATAACAGAAAGAAATCTGTTCCTTGTAGAAAGCCATCTAGCTTAATCTAGTGGCATCCATTTCTCGGAGAACTTGACCTTATCTAGTAGCCTGCCTGGATTGGTCTGATCTGGCTCCAAGTTGACTGTCTTTAGTTTCCCCGTGTTATACTGAAGAGGTTATCCATTTGCATAATTATATCACCACACCATACAATATGCTATACTGCACTATACTATATCATGGTTTACTAGGGAATAAGATGCAATATATGAAAACAAAATCAAACATTGTAGTGGTCACCGATATGAACCGCTTCCTTGCAATTTGGATTTCCTAGATCAAATGGATCGTATCATTTGAGTTCCGTGTAAGTTTGGCACAGAATGATTGCAGTTGATAATCTTTGGATTTGCTTAGTTCCCTTTTATTCTTGACCAGCGATACCAAATCTCAAACACTTTCGAATTAAACCAGTTTTTTAATCATTTCAACCAATCTTTCTTCATTGTCCTTTAATTCGTAATTAAAATTTCTGCGAACCGCCCAGCTCCGACGATGAAATGACACTTTTGATCTGTTAACTTGGGACGTTAATTCAAACCTATTCTGAAGTGACTAGATTACGTAAGCTTAGTTTGAGTGGAAAGGTATCCGAATCTAACCGATATCGATTTCTTGAACAGCGCTTGTCATAGGCTTATGTGGGCTAAACACATGATTGCCTACTCCGCTTGGTGGCAGTTCTACCAGTGAGGAGGGCCTAATTAGTGCTAGATCGTAAATGCTTACAAAAATGTGGTGACTGTAACAATACACCTCGTAGGAGGCAAAAATACCGTTGGCTTTTATCAAGAACGCAGCTCGCTGTCTTTCATCTCAGATGTGGAGCCTTGTCCTGTCGGGTTAC
The DNA here is from genome assembly GCA_008360955.1 of Fasciolopsis buskii. Classification (NCBI taxonomy): domain Eukaryota; kingdom Metazoa; phylum Platyhelminthes; class Trematoda; order Plagiorchiida; family Fasciolidae; genus Fasciolopsis; species Fasciolopsis buskii. The sequence continues at coordinate 181,051 of LUCM01006287.1, forward strand.
GGACATCTTATTATATTCAGACAGTTGATGCTTTCTTCATGTTCAGATGTGCTCCGACGTAATTCTCTACTGCTAATACTCACAGTCTTTGACGACTGCGGGTGTTTCAACCAGGGTTTATTCGAGGCAGTTCTTCAGTATCGTGTGGACGTACCAGGTTTCGAAACATCGTTATTCGATTCTTCATTTGTTTGTGCACCACCCATTCATGGAGACTTTCCGTGTTGCCAATTCGGTTTAAGCGACGGAAAACTATGGAAACGCTCTTGATCCACTTTGCGGATTCCTCCCTCACGATTGTCTTTGCAGTTATTTCGACTAACTGTCATAAATGAGTACCATCAATGGCGACTAAAGTCGAATTTACAATAGTGAGATTTTCGTCCATATAATCTCCCTCCCCAAACTATGTCGATACTCAGCGGTAATTCTTCCTTAGACATAGATCCGAATTTTTCAGGCAGCAGACCGTGCTGATTATTACGGAGATAATGTGAAACATGGAACGAATCGACAAATGATAGATCAATGTAGTTAGTAGGCAATTTCATTTTCAATGGCCTCATCCAACTCTTGGTGAATAAGACCATGGAAGCAACTATTTCATCGTTGTTAGGAATCATCAGGCGTGAATTGCTTCCATAACTTCTTACTGGCGAGTTGAACTACAATGCTGCAGGATGAATAATTTCCATTAAATTACTATACACTCAATTTTGTTGTCAACGGATAACCCGAATTCCTATATTAGTTTCAAACTTAGATTTCTGCTGCGAAAACAATATGCACTTACCGCGGATGGTAGGCAGTTGATAAATGTTCAACAGTAAATTTCTAACAGTATGAATGATGCTACTTTCAGCATGCAAATGGTGTTGAAAATGAGCGAAATTGTTCAGTCATGCACAGGACTGTTTGTCTCAACAAGTCATAAGAAACGGTTGCACCCGACTTCAATGCTTTCGCTGGGGAATTTAGGAGTGATATGGTATAACAGGTCAGACAAATCAAAGGTTGCATACAAGTTCTGGAAACAACTTGACAGACTGTAATAACATCAGCTTTTGGAAAAGAAACAGAATAACGATTGCATTATGCAGGTACGTTGAAGGCTATCTGGAATTAATCTGTTTCCGGTTACTCTGCTCATTTGACCCGTCCATTGTTACAAACCAAGAATTAGATGCCCGGGCAAGGTCTGAAGCAAGTCGAGACATGATCTCAAAATGCCTGACTCGTAGAAAGGTTAACTCCGGTTCTGGATTCATACGCCTAAGATTTATATGTACGGGCAATTAGCGGTCTATCTGTGACAACCTTTGTTCCGAACTGACCATCTGAATATCGAAATTCACTGACCCTAACCCGGTTAGTTCCGCAACATGCCCTTAGCGATCGGCATGCTGCGGTGTTGAACCAAAAGAAAAGGTGCTTTTGGTTCAACAAAATGGTCATGTTACACATGATCACATTGTAACAGGTACCAGGTCAGAGGAATACTAAGTACAGAACACTGTATTTCTGCACGGACAAGAGGAGGGAGGGAGAACTCTAAAAGTCAATGAGATAGCGACAGCAATGAAAATAACCTTGTAAATTTAAATTTATTACTATCGAAGCTAATCGGGAGGCGGAGTATTAGGTGGGGCCTTTGCTAGGAAATCCTGTTTGTTCTAGTTCTTTCTATGCGTTTAATGTATGACCTTAGTGCTGACCTTAGTAGTAAGCCACAACAAACAACATTGCCACCAAAATGACTAAAATTGTTTACCGTATTTGCCAACATTTGAGCCAGCGCGTGGTAGAATTCTTGAATACAGAAATAATCTTGTTCCACTGGATGCTATTTTCAGTAGTTGATAAAAACTCACGGACTGCATCAACGTTTCAGCTAATCTGCGCGGATTTATCACCGATGCATTCTCACTGACTTACGTTTATATCAAGCCCAAAGTTACAGCTAAGACTAATGTCGTTTTCATACTCATTCACTAGGTACCTAAAGAGTACCTAACTGTGTATAGCTGCATGTGCATATACACAGATCAAAATATTGAATGACAATTGGCAAACATACGGACGCTAAATGTTTAGAAATCACAACACTCCTGCAGACGCCACCTGAGTTCAGAGTGATTAAATGAAGATGTAAGCATTTCCCGAAAAACCTACTCCTTTAACAAGTAACTACATAGTTTTTCATTGGTGACTATCGGGTATTAAAAGGTAATATGCTAACCGCAGTTACATCGGTTCTCCTGTGTTTTGCAGATGTCATATTAGATACGCCTATTTTGTTTGCAAATCTAAGATCTTTTACTCAAAATGATAGTAGGCAATCTTCAGTCGTACAGTCCCATATTTTACCCGGACTTCAGTGTCGGTTTCAGTTGATGTCCGTGGGATATGCATTGAAAAGTTGTGCATTCACTCACTCCATCCACCCGCCCGCCTTCCGCTCCCATCCACACGCAGCACTACCGTTGACGGCAAATTAACGTGTATTGTGGTCAGCTAATTAGCCTAAACTGGTTGAATTCGGTGATTTCGAAATCTTTCCACAGAAATGGAAATTGTCTGTTTTCACCCATGGCTTATACCGATGCAAAAGCTTCGCTTGTAATGTGAGACTGATTGTTACTATGCCTAACAATTCGATAAACGCATCGGATTTCGTCATGGCGAGTATCTCTCAGGAGTTTAGTGAAAATATAGAAAACGTTCGTGTAGATCGGTCAGGAAGCAACAGTGATTTTTCTCCTAACAAAACAATAGGAAAATGTTTCCAAGTTTTGTATTATTATCAGCATCGATACTTCTCGCTGTATTGGCGTGGCCTCAAACCTCGGCTAAGTAGCCAAGCGTCAGGTTATGCCTTTCATACTGTCTACGTATGGGTTCGAATCACGTTGCGACAGTGAATTTCTAATACTCAAATCTATTGATCAGCCAGAAAACCAAGTTATATATTTTCTGGTCGATAAACTATACATCCAAACCAAAATATTTGATGACTGCTCTTGAAATATACATATTAATGAAGAAAAGTTACATTCCGAGTGAACTGATCAGAAATTTCCGTATGATCAAAATTCATTCGAGCCAAGATAGCCTTCACCTTCACATCATTGTGCTATTTCGCAGTAAAATTCCGAAAAATACAATGATGAAGGACAATTAATGAAGCATTCCAAAGCAATAACGAAACAATGTTTAAATCCATAGCGATATTCAGATCAAATTGACAGCTACGGTATTCTACGCTTTCTGATTTGGACTTTCGAATAGGTGTGGCAGCAATAGTGCAATCAGTCCCTCTGATCACTAGTAAATTTCCTTTGATACTGCTTACTTTGAATAGTTCTTGGTAGGCATCTGTTTCTGAAATTGGCTCGCCCTTTGACTGACTGCACTACGGTTCTGTGTCATCCTATTTCGTTATTTTGTTATCGGATATTTGGTTCGATTATGTTCTCTGTTCGATGCTACAATCGCTCGGAATTACTTTTATTCAAAACGCTATCAACATATATTGAGATCCCGTACTTATGCACTTCAATGAGCTTCTAATCTATCTTAAAGAAGCACTCGTGCTGGCTGGTAGGCAGCTCTTAAATGCACCATTCCAGCCAAGATGTCCATTTCGGCATTGTTGAGCACCAACTTCGGCTTTCTGTTTACGAAAATGTCGGATTTGTCCCTCACACTTCAATCACCGATCCATGTTCACACGTGTATCATCTGCATACAAGAATCGTGGCTGAACCCGGATATCGCTGATTCACTCGTGTCGATATACAGCTTCAGATTCCATCGGCTGGACAGAGTTTCGAACAAGAATACTGGAGGCTGTGTGACAACATGCATAAACTCCTTCTGGTCTGGCAAGTCGGAAGTTGTTTATACGTACTCTCTCAATGGAATTGAATATCTCGTGACACAGTCATCCTAGGTCTTCTCGCCATACCAGCCCTATCATAACTAATTTATACATTGCCCCCTTTAG
>LUCM01006287.1:186866-251259 GCA_008360955.1 Fasciolopsis buskii
CACCATCTCCCGATTTGTATACCAATGTGTTCTTCCAATCCTTCTTTTTTATTCTGCAGTTATATATTCAGGTTTACTTAAAATAGACTTTGCAGTCCTTCGTCGGAGCTATCAATTATTAGCCGTGTATCCTTCGTACCACTAACTGACGTGCAACTTATTTTAGTTGATTAACACTTATCGTAGTTTGAGAAATCTGCTCACAAAATTCCTTCGGATCCCACACATTTACGCGACGATCTTTCAAAGTGCCGCTCTCATATTCCGACGTGATCCAGCTTTCGTTGCATGCTCTCCAGAATCAATACCTATCGGAACTCCACTGACCCATATTTAGCACGAATTTTGACAAACCGCGACCGTGTTTCAGCCGAATTCCTGAAAAACCTGTCATAATGTGCTGTGATTATTCCTGGACGAGTTATTTTATATATATATATATCAGATGATGAGTGTATTTTTATTTTCATTACTTTTTTTCCTATTTTATTTTTACCCCACATCTATTGACTGAAACGCAACATTACTGATTGTATGCAAAATTCTATACAATACATTACAATACATTTGTAAACAGACGCCTATTTATCTAGATGAAAATAACTTTGATGAAATGGTGCACTCCTATACCTTAGTTCGGATCCTCCTTATTTCCTCCCTTGAGATTGAACGCATGTAAAGTATTGGGTATACCTCAACAGTTTCAGAGAATGATGTCAACTAACAAATGGATTTTTGCTTTCATTGTACGATCACTATGATGCAGCTTATAATGATACCAATGAATTCAATGCAAATCGACATCCTCGGGGGCTTGTGATGATTTGTGATACGTTGATCAAGGACACGAGATCTGTAAGCCATCCTAATCCAGGTTGTTGTCGCTCGGATGAGAACACGAACGTCTGTGTAACCACGTATGTGTGAGGTGTGTATGCTTGTGTGCGTTTATGGAAGCACACATGTGATGGTGACTTCTCTTTTCCTTCTTATCATCTGAGCTATTCCAACTCTATTCACATTTTCATGGGCTCAGCGAGATGCCGCATATTGCGCGGACAATACAACTTCACCGTAGGTGAGCGGCTGGATGGACAAGTCAAGCAAATTGCATATAGGATTCGCGCGGTAGAAAAAGGGCATTGTGAACAGTTAGCCGAAGGGCACAATTGGAAACCAAACAGCTTCTATCACCGCGCCACCTTGCGTTCCCTTTGCCTGTTTGTAGTGACTCACCCTGCAGATCATCATTGCGAGTAGTCCCAACCTCTTTCTTTGGCCTCCTTAATAGGATCAAATGGTGATCCCTCGAGGCTGCTTTTGGAATCTCACCCCCTATGGTCCTTCGCTATCTGACCAATCGGAACGGGCAATCAATCACTGAACAGCATTTTTAGCATGGAGGGTTTGAGGTTTCCTAAGGGTATTGGATACATGCAGTGGTCCAGAGTGGAGGGGTAATCTGAGTAGCAGAAGTTAAATTACGCTCACAATTTGAGGTCGCGGAGGCAGAGGCTCAGAAGATTGAATCAGACAGACACAAGTGAACGCAACTCATTAGTATGCTGATTACTTTCTCCTACGCCATACACCTTGATCTGTTTTCGTCGGGACTTCTCAGGGAGATCAGACCTGCGTGATCAGCTTGGTATAAGGTTGAGGGCAATTGTCGATGGAACTCAAGGGCAGTGAAGTGCAACGCATTAAATTGGACGAGTGTGTCGGAATATATGAAGAAAAAGGTTCCTATCTCGCTGCGCAAACTATGGTCTTAATATTGATAATACCAAAAGACAGCGTTGGTCAAATTTTGCCTTAACTGATGAGCGCCTAAAATGTCATTTACCTTTTTAATGGTCATCTGTTAGGCTAACCTCAAATGGCCCCCACAAGAGCAGTTTGTTCGAAAAAATAAAAAGCTTAAAATGCAAAGCCAGTTCTGAGTTTTTTTGTCTCCAGCTAAGATTGGAAGATTCGACGCAGGATAACGGAAGTAACAAATGAAAAATGAGCGCTTTGCCACAAGGTATTCCTTTGAAAGGACAAATTATCTCATGTTCTTGGTGATTCCTTTGATGAATTCTTGTTCGACAGAAATAAATCTTTTCGACCAGGTTTGAACAGCAATCCATCTAGGTTTGATGAAAAATGCAAACTGAGACTACCGGATGAGTGCTGCGATTAATTCGCTATATTTTACTTCCACCGTTGGTTTCCATAGTGAAGGATATGACTGCTTTCAGGCTCAGCATATGCTGCCTACGGGCAAGTGTCTTTGTGGAGGCTATTCGAATAAGCATCCATTTTTCTCATTGCTTATGATTACTGAGGCGTATCTTGAGGAGAGAAGTTGTAAGGAGATTCATTTGTGCCGCTGATTCTTCAAAGTGTTCTCTCCAAACTCTGTTCGTTGCACATTATTTGCAAAGGAAGTTGTTCGCGCAGTCCATTGATCGCTTATAAGCTGTGTGCCAAGCGATTGTTGCCATGGCTTTGGTTTTTGGGAAGCTTTAGGCTACATCAATGTGGAAAATGAACGCTACGATAGCAACATAGTGTGATAGTCTGTCCGATCAAGATCCACGAAACAATGGAATGCAGAACAGGATTGGTTTACCTGGGTGAGGACGAATGATGTAACAGAAGACAGTCTATCGAAACAACAGTTCAACATCAAAGGAGTTTGTCTCTCTAGTTGCGGAGCCCAGCAACTAGACCGGTAGAAATAGTGCTATGATTCCGACATAGTTCATAGTGTCTGCCGTATAAATGGGCAAGTGATGAAATGCATAGGAGCCATGGTGCCGCGTTGCCTTTCCGAGTAAAGCCAAAAGATGAAAAATGGCTGCAAAAGAGAGAAAATAGTTTTGTTATTTTCCAACGATTTTTTTCGAAAGAAGCAATAGGATAAAGATAACTGTAGTGTCACATTTTCAAAATGTGGAAATTCTATACTCATATTTATGCAACTAACGTTTTGCGCTAATGCGTGCTGACAGAGTCAACGAAGTTGGTCAGTCCTGGTTACGAAAAGGCCCCAATCATTTATGGCTGAACAAGTTTCCGTGAAATTCGCTCCCAAAGAGAGGCCAGCCACATGTATTATCGGTGTCGCTTCCATTGAATTAGGTTGTCATTGATAAATCATTCATCATGCAATGTGCAACTGGAAAAGTTGTCCAAAGTTTTATGAATGCATCTGTGAAGTGAATAGTCCGTTCTCTCCACGAGTCATAATTAGATTGCGTGAGGTTCTTCCTCTGAAAAATGGTATAAATTCAGGAAGATTTGACCGTAATTTGCGTTCCTCAGTTTGAACTAATCTCATGGGACGAACGCTGTTAACCGTCGACTCCACAGTCTCTTGATGACAGAAGGGCCATAAGCGCGTTGCTATTGACTGGGTGTTAGGATTTATTGCGAATCTTGAACGGCGGATCAACTGAGCATATTCGTCTAAGTTGAGCATTTGACCAGCAAAGTTAAAGTGACTGAGCTAGTTAACTGGAATGCTAAAGGATTTCACATATTAGAGAAATAATTCATGAAGCATTTTCAACTTCCAGCTTGTTATCGACAATCCCGGAGTTCCTGAAGATCTGTTCCATCTGTGTTTTCCATCTGGCAGTCAACAGCAGCACAATCCACGAAGCTTGAGCTGGAATCTAAAGCGAAAGTCGACAAATCTTAGTCATCAGACAGCCCAGGAGAGCTCCAGTGACTTACTGAAAACCAAGACTACCGGATGTTACAATGCATGATTATTCTAAAAGGCCATAAAACTATGCATTTGATTTCAGCAAGGGTTTTCATTGTGAACAGGTTGGTATACACATATAGAAACTCGCCATGAAACATCGGAAGCCAATAAATAAATTTAGTAAATTGAAAAGTTTCTGTATATTTTCTCCCCAGCCTTCAGTTGTGCTTCTAATGTGACCGAATGCTTCCTGATCTATCGAATTGACCATCAGAACTGACAGTATTCTTGAGAAAAGTAAGTTCTCAGAAATCTTATCGTTGACGTTAATGACTATGAGCACCAATTTTTGTTTCCATGAGCAATACAAATGTGTTTAGCTGTGCATGTGTGTGAATGCCTAAGCACGTCAGATGATAGCGTAAATTCATAGAAATCCAATATGTATCACGAAACTCCAATTTCGAAAAGCGGATCCCGTTCTTGCAAATATATAAGCGCCAGGCCCGTGAAAATGAGGTTTCTCGAGTGACATTCGCGTCAAAATAGCTTTTTTAAGGTATCCATTCATATGTAGCAATACGGAATACGCATATATGCTTACTGCAGATTATTTGTTATATCCTTCATCAAACAGGTGAAATGCACTGTTGTTTGCTTGTCTGGACGTTCCTTTCATCGTATCCTCATATAGTAGTTATTTATCCACATGCGAATACCAACTAAGCTAACTGCTTCCTATGTTCGTTCACAATTTCCCATGATTAAATCGAGCAAAGTTCATCGGTAGCAGGTTATAACTAGAAAAATAAATTTATTTTTTTCGAATAAATCAGTCAGTTAATCGAATTCCAAAGTGAATTAATCCAAGGGCTATTGAGAGCAGTCTTCGTTAGGTTGAACAAATAGCAGACATTAACTCCTTCATGGAACGGAGCATTGGAATCGGGTGTGCCCGCCTTTTAGAATTAAGGAGCTAATTAGTCTGCAGTATTCAATTTTTTCATATAAGGAATGTCCCCATATTCATTGCCTAAATAACGACTAACCAAGTGAATGACTCGAACTGGAATGGGCTGATTTTCTGACCATGAAACTGTTGCCATAGACGAAAAAATGACAAGACTGAATCTTCGGATTTCATTTTGAAGCTTAAAAATGCAAGCAATACTAGGAGGACAATGGATTCAAACACGGTAGGTTCGTATCATCCCCGTTTTATGGTGGTTGGCCTGACGGCTTGGTGCGTGGAAAGTTTATCAGGATCTTCCTTGCCGTTGTTCATCGGTTTCGGTGATTTCTTTGGATGATGTACTTAATCACTTAGTCGGTTTAAATTGCTTTCTAAAGTGTATGCAATTGTATTTGGAGTTGCTTTGCCCAGCTACACTCTGTTGGTTTTATTGGCTGTCATCCTGAACATGACCGCGACGTTGGATGACGATTCCACTTCGTTTCGTGAGTTAATGAAATTTTCCTACAACTGTTTTGAAAGTTTTTGAGGATGATTTTCACTTTCTGCAAAGCTTTCAGTTTTACTTTTTTAATTTACACAAGTGAGAGTGGAATCAGTTGGCCCTGCCCTCCTCCGGGTGCTTCTTTAAATTTTTTTCTAAATTACGTAGTTAACATTTATCGTGTGCATTTTCGTCGGTCGAGAGCCACTCCCACTGGATAAGTTCTCTTACGGTCCGATTAATCACGAGGCAATGCAAGAACGGAAATAGGCTCTGGACGCCGATGACTCCGGAAATGGCAACAAGAAAACGAACTTGGAACATCGAATTAAGTGAGGAGTTATTTCATTCTTGGAAATTTTCTCGAAGGCCTTGGAGGATGCACTGCCACTAGACTTCAATGACCCGGGGAATGGAGGCCGACAGGATTCCCCCTCGAGGCGACTAGAACATGAATAAACTGAATGCTTTGTTTTATCGTTGACCCAGCTTGAATTAATCGTATTTCAGTCAGTTCTTGTCTTAATCTTCTTTCACACACGTCACAGGGATTGGAGAGCTCTTATCTTTAGTCCGCGTGGAAAGTAATTCATTCGATGGTTCAAGTGAGAAAGTAGATTGCAATGAGCAGCAACCTATAAAAGTATACAATGCAGGATTTAAAAGAACTCTAACGGCAGCGATGCTCGGCAAACGATGCATGGCGTCACTGAAAGGGATGGAATTGATTCATTTACACGATGATTTGTCAACCGTTTGTAACAATAATGTCCAGATCCCCAAATAATGCCTCATTAAGGGAGGCTGTACACTGAAACTTGTGAGGGTGAAACTTATTGAGCTTGGTTAAAAGTCGTTATTCTTCAGAACGATTTATTTGGCAAAAAATAAAGTCAGAATGGGAAGGTGCATAAAAACTAAACTGTTAGCGGGTTACTCTTTGCACCTTTATGAAAGGTAACTTTGTAGCTATAGGTCAGTCACATTTTTATGGTTATACTCTTCGCAGGGAGCTTGTTCTATGAAAATTATCTTCATGGCCTCGAAGGACGCTTTGTTATCACTAAAAGTAATTATGATTTGAAAATTCTCGTGATCCACAAACTAATGTGGGAGAACATGGGACATTACTACGCACTTCTATATTGCCATTCGTTAGTTAACAATACCCTGATCATTCGCCTAGACTGAGCACAAGACATGACAAATATAAGCAAAACCAAAGGGACTTTTCTTGTTGAAACACGAATCCTACTTGATAGGCCGTCCATTATAATGCTGTCCCAAGCATTCCTGTAGGTCTTCATCCCCTTCGGATGACTACAACCTAACGAACGAAGCATCACCTGGACTGTGGAGATAATATTGGTGTAGAAGAACCACTCTACGGGTTTCCTGCCCACGATAACCACTTATCTAATTTCCACGTAGCAACATAGCCATGGGGCTAATTCATTCACACATGTTGCTTAAAATCCGTTCAGTCATGCGTCCAGCTAATCTCTAGCGGATACGTTGAGATTCCGCAGGATGTGTTAGTTGCGTCATAAACCCCATCCGCTCGAACAGGGAGCACGATTGGCAAATTTTCACAATACTTCAGAACTCACACTGGAACCCGACGTCATTATGGCTCTAAAGATTAAACTTTCAGCGGAATGGAAGTATCGACTGGTCACAAATCCGAATCCGGCTGGGGTTGTTTATCGTCCAAATCTTACTTTGAGTTTAGATGAGGGATATTTTTCAAGCGTTCTTCGCCCTTACTGTATGTGTTCGCTGCAGAAACACCGAAACAGATAAAGAAGATTATTATGAAGTCCAAATTTTATGGATTATTATTGAATCTGGAAATGAAACTCTTCTTGACCCAATGGATTCTCACTCAGGTTATTCCGAGTGATCGGCCGAAAGTCACTGAAAGAACAGGCCATAAGTGTGAGAATTAAATGACCACCTTATATGAAACTATTCGACAGGTCGCACACAGCTCAGGATTGCACTAAATCATATAAAGAGAAGAAAAACATAAAGATATACGAGGCCATTTGTGTGCTTCCGAGGAAGCTTGGTCCTTTCGTCCATGTTTATGACGGTTGTTTCAAAAACAGGGGAAAACTACGGACCTTTTGCCCTTTCTACAGGTTGTTCTTTATCAACCGACGAAAACTTCAAACGGTTAGCCGCTGTGATCCTTAGATCGACTGTACTTCCTTACACAGGCCTGACAACTCAAACGACGTTTAAGTGCAAGTAAACAACACTTCCCAAAAACTTCCATTTGATGCACTAGAACGACTCCATAAATAGTGTTTTCAGAAAAATACTAAGTACGTTAGAAATGGTCATAAAAAATGACACCATTGTTGTAGTCTACCATCAGAATGATATTCATTACGGCGACAAACTGTTGTCCTTTTTTTCTCAGTTATAAACTATCCACTTGTTAAACTAAAACTTGTTCGCTTTTTTTAAGAAAAATTGACTAAATTGGTATCTACCACAAGGTCCGCATTGATATCTCTCCTTTTGAATATGTCAATAACTGAGCGTCGCTCAGTGACCAAGGAGAAGTTAGTCATGAATTAGAACTACACCATGAGATGTTGATTCTCACCTAACCGTTGCGAACTCTTCAGTAAAGTCTGGCGACCAAGGTTTCCGACTTGCAAACTTCTGTTCTGGGCGCAGAGTGCTCCCATGGTTTTGAAAGCTGAGCTTAGCATAAGTACAAAACGATGAATTATACTATGAAGTAGAAGTTTTCCAAGGAAATCTCATGCTCACAAGAAAACAACTCATTACCACAAATCTGTATGTGTTTGTTATTCTGGGTGCAGCTTCGATGTCAGTTCAATTATCATAGGTCTCAGAGCCTTGTGATCGTGCTTCTCAACCCTCTGGTTCCCACCTTCAGCTACGGAAGGGCGTCGCAAATTATCGAACTGAGCTAAAAATCACGAGCACTCGCAAAACTTGTAAAAATGTCTGAAGTCACTGAACCAGCTCTTTTAATAAGTTGCAATATGTACAACTACTTTGCCTGATATGAAGCAAAACAGAAAATAGATGATGCTGGTCGCAAAACGACCCAAAATATTAGTCCAATAAATTTATATGGTTCCCAAAAAGCAGACACTGTAGAAAGAAATAACTGCAAATGAATTTAAACAGATCGACCAATTTTACCGATGGTTCATTTTCTTAATTATCCTATGGATATGTTTGATGTAGTTACCACGGGTATAAAATCAGCAGCAATGTTTGTTTGAGATCTGAAGCAGTTATGTAAAGGAAGTATGGGTACCATAGAAACTATCTGATCAGCTAAGGAGCAAACTCAGCTATCAAGACTTTTCCAAGTCTTCAAGTCATATCACTCAATTAAAGTGATTGGTTTAATCATCCGGAGCGTTGGTTCTGCATTCGCAAACTGAGCGACTGCATCTGCCGAGGACAGAAAATTTACGAGACCACAGTAGTATTCTCAAGGAAACATTACTAAATTCTTCTGACACAAGTTTTTGAGAACCTTGAACATCCGCAAGGGTTGATAATGCGATATGATTGTTAATCGCTTCTTATGTTCGACCTGGTGAACATGCGATTTATGAAAAAAAATTAGATTATCGTATTACAAAGTAGTTGAGGTCTCTATTTGCTGTGCGGCGATAACAGGGTCAAGTCATTAAAGCGGAACCATTTTACTCCCGAATCGGAGGGTCGTAATTGAATCACCAACTGAGGATTTCGGTAATTAGTCGCCGTTTTCATCGGTCATGTAGAATACAACAAACGATCGCAATGTGATTTCACTAAACCATACGGATTCGATTCATGCGGGATAGGCTGGTTTGCCTCAACGACAGCTTTGCGCTCACATACACACTGATACATGCAAACACTGGACAAGCCGTTGCTAAGCCTCCAACTCATTATTCTGTGTTGTTTCTGTCCTTGTGGTCAGTTAACTAGCGAAGCGAGAAAAGATATTCCGTAAGTTTCGTTCGAAATTTTGTTAGCGTGCGAGGGACCAAATTGCGTCATTTGAACACCTTCTGAACCGATCTCTCATTGTTGTTATGACAGAAACAAAATACGTGAAAACAGGAAATTGCGGGAATCTGTGCACGCTTCACTGAATAGCACCAGTGTGCCACACGTCTGAAAGCTCAGTCATGTTTCCCGCTGGCACCCCAAACCAAGCTGGACTTTCCTTTTGGGCGCACAGTAACTGCACCGTTATAAAAGTAACTTATTGGCTCTTTTAGATGAATAATTAAACAATCCGTTTTAGCAATCAGATAACGCGGAGTTGCGTGTAGATTTCTCATTTAAAAACTAGTGTGTTCGCTAGGCTGGCCTGGGGCCATTCTAAAATAAACGACATCCGAAAAAGGCATTATTAAGCTAGTTCGCTGACGTGGTTACTCTAACCGCACGCACTTTCCCAAAGACCTATGAATTGGTTATTCACCGAATTCCCGTCAATCGATAGGGAATAGGTTGCTCCGGTCGATCACCAGACATGAGCATTTCATTGTCTATATCATGGCTTTGACGTAGCACCACAAGACAGTAAACCATAGCGGATCGTGCCGAGTGGTAAGTCCAGCTAGAAAATTAAGGCTCAAGTTTTTCGGATGAAGCGGAAGCTTACGGTTGTCGCGTACGGCAAAACAAACGCGAAATCAAAATTTACCAAGAAAACTGTGGTGAAAGTGACTCATGAAATAAACAATCCTCTCTGGAAAATCGGTGGAAAGGAAATCCTCTAAATAACAGCGACTGTATAGGTCCGATAAATTTCGCAGACGATCTCAGGCAAATGTCTACAAACATAAAACTGCCTGCCATAATGGTGCTACTCGTCAGTAGCAAAATGTTTCTCGGTAAACAAATAGGTTGACTTTCTGCGAAGACAAATTGGAGTCGGCGTATGAAGAGTGGCTTCTAGACGCCACTTTAGTGCACATATTACGAAGAACGGTAAGAGTTCTGCACGAATGAGCTCCGCTAACTAAGCACAATGGTAACCGATACACGAATTTCATAGCTCTTGCTGAGAGCTGAACCATGGAGGCCAATCGCGTGTTCGCATGCCACGAATTGAAGCATGCTTTTGATATAAAGCACGTTTGTGATCCATGATAGCCTTTTTTAGCCGATACCAAAAGACAAGATTTCGAAGAACCTTATGATGGTCCTGGGGACATTACTAATACCGGAAAATAACTGGTTTCGTTCTGTAAATTAGGCTTCATTTAAAGCAGGCGCAATGTGGTCGACGCGCAATCGTTACGCTGACCAGTGGGTCGCGGTTGAATGGGTAGAAAAGATAATTAGTCACATTGTGAGAATAAGATCAACTGATACATCAAGTGATTCCAACCATGAGAATCAGTAACTACGTCAGCAATGGAGATAGGGTTAAAAATGTAAGTGGAAACAAACTACCTCCAAACGAATAAATATTTCCGTTTGACTCGTGGAATAAAATGAAATGCAGAAAGTAGCTACAAAGGATAAGGTAACATTTAGATGAAGATATCTGAACATTCCTTTCTAGGTACACTACTGAACTATGAATTAACATTCGAATTTCTTGAAAAATTAATGACGCTTTTGAATCAAACACTGAAATAAATGTTTAAGGTCTAGCACAGATGACTAACAAGTCTGGAAGAACACTTACGCGTTCTTCAGTGAACGTAAAACGGTCTGGCTATGAGAGAATTCCAATCGGCCAAACGACGAAGTTTTGGAGCAAAAGCTCAAGGCCTTAATCAAATACGGGTATGGTATGCATCAGTTTTAGAAAGGGAGCGAACCAGTGCAGTCTAATAGGTAAGAAGTATTTAAAAGTCCATATTGGATTTTCAAGTCGCAAGGACCTATGGCCTCGACAGGATATCAGTCTGTTTTCGAAAGACCAAAATATGATGCCATCGAGGGCTCCTTACTGTTGCATGATCATGAAACGTAACTCCTACCAGTCAACGGCGTCTGTCCCCTGGCCGTTTCTGAGGCTCGCTGCTTCGTCAGTATTGTCCGTGTTTGGTGGGAGCAGTACATCTGCATCGTGGAATTGCACAGCCAAATCCTGGTTGGAGCGGACCACAATGTAAAACCATTTTCGATGGCTTGGTCATGTATTAAGAATATTTACCCAGCGCTTGCCTCGCACATTGTTATCTAACCACAGACCTGTTTGGATGGAAGAACTTGAAGGTCAAGTAATGTCATGTCGCAGGGGAATCAAGAAGCCAACAGAATGTCTGACAGTTATAGGACCATCTCGATTGCTAGAGTGGGGCAATAGGGACCAAGAGGACATGACCCAAAATCAACATCAATAGTGAAATATATTCGTTTCGTTGTAATCATCAAAGCAAAGATTTGCTCGTTTATTTGTTCTGCTTTTTCATAATTTTCTTCATTCCTACCCATCTCTTGCCACTTCCACCAGTTGTACCTCATTTTGTATGTCACATGGCAAGAAATCACGCCCTGATATATATATATATATATATATATATATATATATATATATCGAACCCGTCACAGCCTGCCCGGCAGCTTAGTGGCTAAGGCGTTCGATTCAGAATCGTTCGTCCCGGGTTCGCGTCCCAGTTCGGGCGCGGTCCATATGCACTGCTCATGATTCCTAACAAGGATGAAACAGCTGTACAGATCTTCCATGGTTTCTTTATAGTTGAGCGATGATATCACATGGCAAATTATTTCATGAAGACATTCAACCTCCTACTACTAAAATGTATCAAACTGCAGGCTGCTGACCATTGTCGTTCCTGATAATCACCAGTGGTTTAAAGACAGATTATGTTACTCTGACTTTAAATCCTATGTAATTTTTATGAGAACAAACTACACGGTGGTAAATAGATGAAACTGTAACGCGAACCGATAGCTAAAACAGGGAATCATGCAAATATGAGGGGTAGGGGAAAATGACACAAGGTTGAGGCTTAGCAGACGAGGACGAGAAATTGAGACAGGAACGCGAAGCTACGCCCCGGGAATGAGATGCCAGGGGAAACGGCTGAACAATGATCGGAAAATCTGCACAAGTAGCTATAAGGTCAGCTTCCCCCATATCTTACAATAAGTGCGAAGGTACATCAGTGAGCCCGTGGTAGGATTTGTGGCTAACAGCGATTTGAAATTTATTTTTAAAACCATGCATTCATATTATTATATCATTTCATTCACAATATCCACTTGAATTGGAACTCGAAAGAAATCTACGAGAATAAAAGTTTGGAAAGTGAGGAAGGTAGGTTAAATAGCGGTATGCCAATTTTATTTTGTTTCCTTCGAAAGCAGATACTTGCCTGGGTCACAGCTAGATACAGAAATGTGACGACGATGTCATTGGCATATTGCGCAGAACCCGAAAAACGATTACCATCGATTTTTCACAAAGCTGTGACAAGTGAATGTGAAAACAAGCACACAATGCATCACTCCTTCAATCTAATCAAAACGGCAAGTCAAAACGGTGTCCCAACTGTTCAGAACTTTCGGTTTCGATTACCGGACTGGATCAATTTACCGGAGTCTTTCTTAAAGGTGGGGGAAACAATCGGTTCTTCACATGAGGAGGGCACCCGATCAGAGGACTAAAATTTGGGGCAGAACAATCTGAGGTTTTCTAGTAAGCGAAATGTAAAGATCGCTACACTGAGTCGAAGAGAGCCCGTCGGATCCTGGCTGTTCGCAACTTCACAGGACATAGACTTCCCTCCGGATCTCAGCTTCAGAAGGTGAATATGTCAAAACATACGACAGAACAAATGCCGGACTACCTGTGGAAGGAGATGGTATTGAAATACTAATAAAGTGTACTTCAAAATATGTCGACCAACGTACCAGTTTCCAAAGTTGATTGTGATTGTGCGGACCATCAACTTTGCACATCGTTTCTTTCACAACCGGAGACTCGAATGAGACGAGAATACTTGCGAGATGCTTCTCAATGCTTGCTGAACGCACAAAACCTCTCAATCCCTATGAAGACTTGAGTCGAGCTTACTTCTTGTTAGGATCCGTGTTCTGCCAGGCTCATAACCAAACGGGCAGAACTGGCATGCTTCAAGTAAAGGATAAGTCTAGATAGGAATCCAAGGTGTCACTGTACCGTGACTCAGGTGACAGCTCACTTTGCCTATGGAATGCAAGATAATTTCTGCAGGATACCGATGCCGCTAGATGGTGTCAGGTGGCATCGCCTCTATCTCTTTAACCAGCGTGTTTCTGAAATATGAGATGTAGGCAGAATCAGAAGGCATGTTGCTGCCTAACGGCAGCTGCATCTTGCGGTTGCAATGCCGGGCGAACGAAGTGTAGACAAACTGGTGGTCGGAATCGAACAATGCCCCAGCACGACTCACAGTAGTGTATGCAGCTCCGAAACGCACAGTCAATTGTGACTTGGTCGATTTGACTTCATCGCGGAAAGGGCGGAAACCGTGCAGCATGCAACAACTGGTGAGAAACAGGCCACGAGCAGAAAGCAGCCAGCTTTGGTTTCTGATTGAGAGCAGAAGGGCCAACTTAATGCGTATTGACCAGGGAGATTCAACGTACTCTAACCTTCTCTTCTGTCAAAAATCACATTTACTCCCCGCTTTGCTTTGGCTTAGGTGGATTGTATTAACAGGGGAACTAATTTAACAAAAACTGAATTATCCATTGCCATGTTCGATTTGGCGTCCGTCAGCAATTCTACACAAGTCGGTCTTCAGACCGATGTCATTTCTGGTTATGGAGATATTGATTGTCTAGTGTTTAAAACAGTCATGCGAGTCACATGAATCTGAATGGAAAATGCAACGTTTACGTGATGTTCAGCAACAGACGGCGAATGAATTGTGGTTGATTCAAACGAAAAATATTATTCGTTTTTTGATGTTCACCAGCTTGATCACTTCTAGATTGATCTCAGTTATATCTAAATCTAATTCTTGTTGTCTTGGTGGAAGAAATATTTGTATCTGTCCACGCTTAGCTTTAAATCAGTTACCAGTTCAACAATGTAACGCAAAGATCCAGCCCCGTCAATTAATAGACCATCCTATTAGTGTTTACCTCGAGCAACCTGTCAGTTCTGGCTTGTATACCATTGTTGCGGTGGCCCCAGAAGATACCAGTCGATATAACCGATTTGATATTCGTTGGATTGTATTTATGGCGATAAATGTTCCTGATACCTGCCTCGCCTCTAACAATCCACCATGTGTGATACAACCGATTTATAAACCGCGAATCGCTAACTGTAGTCGGTTGACCGATCAGGAGACACAGTTGTTCGTCTTTTCGATTAAACAACAAAAGACATTTCAATTAAGTGAGTTTATGGGTGAAACACCGGCACAAAAAATTGATCAAATTAAAGCTTTTGGTCATTTTATGGAAATACGGCAGTTTCACAACCCCACGTTATTCGATGGGCCACCAACACATGCAAACCGATATCGGTTGATTCGATGTGATCCAACAAATGTGTTATATATGTTATCGCAAATTGCGGAAGAGCGTGATGGATCGTCGGTGATTGAACAGTATTTCTACTCGCCATCACCTACATATAGGGTCTATTCTAAACTAGGAACTCTAGTTCCATTCATACTTGTTACTGAAAGAATGATTCGACGAGAACGAAGTAACTGTGGCACGCAAAGAGAACTTACGGGATATCCTGGTAGGGTCACGCTTTATCCCGTGCCCGATGTTTGCAGTGAAAAATTTATTGAAAAGCTTCTTGATGATCTCAGGCATGACGAATCAAAACAGAAGACTACTTTGAAGAAGTGGCAAAAGCAATGGAAAAAGTGGCTTAGATTTTTACACTATCAAAATTATATTCTCCTTTGGTTACGATCAATCTCGAGTGCTAAAGGCGGGAGACGGCAATTTCGGTACTTTCGTAAACATGTCGTTGCTGAACCATTTGCAAAAGCCTATTGGATTTATCTTTATCGGGCAACACGAGTGACGTGCAAGCTGCAAGTTTTCGGTGAATTAATAAGTGCTCTAACTGGACAGACCATCGACTACACGTTCTACTAGATCTGAACCATGAATGCTACAGATGCAATTTCCTCCCATTTTATGGGACAGGCCTGAGGAATTCATTTGAGATCAATCAAAAATGAGTCAAGCTGCTGTCTTTCTGGGACTTAAACGTGTGACATTCGGCCTCAAATCCTGTTATGGCCGATGGATTTCGCGTTCGTTAGTGTTTGAGTAACGAAGTCCCTCTTGTGAAAGATTATGGAAATTGCTGTAATAAATTATAAGAAAGTAAAAGTCTTATTGTGATCATCTGCGTGTCATCCCAACTCTTGAATGAAGCTTTGAGTTTGTGTCAGCTCAGAAACATCCGAGGGTATGGTTAATCTTTTATAGTGTACTCACTTCGTAGGTTGAAATAAATGGACATTTTGGTCTTTAGTTGTAAATTGCCTAATGCAGAACAACCTACGATGATCACCTTTAGAGACAGGATGAAGATCAATCATTTTGTTGCTCTGTGTTACAAAGCTGCAGTTGCGTGAGTGGCGGAAATAAAAAGTACTAAGATGGAAGCAGCTGCGGCATGATTTGCGCGGAAATGGCAGGCAACTGATATAAGGATACACTGAAAATCGGACTATATCCGAAATAATTTTCAAGTGATTTGGTTAATGACGAAGTGATGATGCTTATTCTTGAAGAGGAAAAGTTTTGCTGTGATGCATAGAGCCCTTCCGACAGTTATCATTCAAAAATCTAGCAAGGAAGTATTTTCATTAAGTTCTTAGTTGTCAGCTTCAGCTGAAAAAATGAGATTTTTTCTGGTCTACAACTGGTTAGGATTCAAATCATGTACGGGGGAACCTAGCTTCATGTATTCCGCGATGCATCCGAGGTCGGTTATGGAGCGGCCACTTACGTTAGTCCTCTCCAATGCATCTCTCTCATATTGCAATCTACTGTTTTCCAAATCAAGAGTGGCTTCTCTGAAGATTGTAACCATCATTCGACTGGAGTTGGCCGCAGCAAGGCTGGCATTAAGAATTTACCACACACTTGACGAAGAGGCGCGAAATGTGTTCGACAAAACGTAATTCTGGACCGACTCTTCCATCGTCCTGCATCACATCAGGAACACAAGGACGAGACTTGGCACCTACGTAGCGAATCAATTAGCATAAATCCACGAATGGTTTAAGCCTTGTCAGTGGGGCCATTTAAGGTCGGAGATGAGCCCTGTAGACTTGGTGTCGAGAGGTACCACTTTATGCGAAGATTTCGAATGTTGGTTCGATGAGCCACAATTCTTGACCATGGATGAAGCATGTTGACCAATGCTTCCGGAAATAGAGTCACCACCAAACATCAGATTGCAGCAGATGTCGAGGAAAATTTGCATGACATTAGAGGTTCATCCAGTGGAATCGTTCCTCTCCAGGTACTCGGGTTGGTTTCAAATGCTGAGGTGGGTAGCTTGGCTTATCCGTTTCAAAACTTATCTTCAGACGGGGACAGGTAAACACCCAGGTCAGACGCTAACTTTAGGACCCTTGAAGTTGATAGACATATCGAGAGCAGAAGAAAGCGTCATTCGCGTAGTGAAAAGCTAGTTCTATGGGAAGGAGTTGAAAACACTCCAAAAACGAACGGTAAACAAGGTGTTAGTAGCCACCGCATACCGCTGACAATAGCCAAGCTTAACCCCTTGCTAATTGATGGGTTCATTTGCGTTGGCGGCCGACTAAACTATTCCAATCACTGTGAAAGTGTCAGGCATCCCGTTTTCCTTCCCGGATCTCACCGAATCACGGGCGCATTAATCCGGTGGTATCATATACTAGAAGACATATGGGAACGTCTCAGGTGCTGGCAACGATTCGCAGAAGATTTTGGATAGTACACAGAGGAGCTGCAGTCAAGGGCGTGATTGGAAACTGCTGGAGATGCCGGAAACACTTGGCGACCGTGGTTAAGCAAATGATGGCCCCACTGCCAGCCATCAGGGCCCAACAAGGTTGGTTTCCCTTCCAGCTCGCTGGAATAGGCTACTTTGGTCCACTCCTATTGAAGCATGGTCTTAAGACCAAAAGGAGATACGGATGTCTCTTTACTTGGCTTCAGATGCGTGCAGTGCATTCGGAAGCGTCTCATTCCCTTAGCACTGATCCCTTTATTATGACACTATCGAGGTTCATGTCGAGAAGAGGAACACCATCTAAAATCTTCAGTGACAACGGAAAGAACTTCGTCGGAGCTCAACGTGAACTAAGAAAACTAGTGGGAAACTGATCTACCGGCAGGATTTCTGATAGGCTTATGCAGAACGGAGCAAAGTGATGCCTCAACCCCCCTCACTCCGGGCACCGAGGAGGAATATAGGAGGTTAATTTGTTCGGTAAGACATACACTGTTTTCAATCTGCGGCGAATAGTCAATGACCGACGAAGTGCTGGTTAACTTTCTCACGGAATGCGAACGGATAGCAAATGGACGACCATTAGTATCTGTCACCTTCGACTGTCATGATTTAGCGGCACTCACCCCCTACGAGCTACTTACCATGAGGGACAATTCTCGTGAGATCACAACAACTACATTACGGGAGAGAGTGGCTCGGCAATGGAGGCAAGCTAACCACCTAGCGTCCGTGTTTCGGAAGCGAAGGACCAGGGAGTATCTTCCACTTTTACAGAAAAGACAAAAGTGGATAAATCGAAAACACAGCTTTAGATTAGGTGATGTAGCACTTCGTCTCGGGAGTTTTACGGCGAAGTAGGTAGCCGGTCGGGGTTATCGAAGACACGGAACAATCAGACGACGGTTTAGTGAGAACGGCAATCGTAGGTACCGTTGAAGAGTTTGCGCGACGAGATGTCAGAAAGCTTTGTGTCATAGAAGAGCTCCAGGATACTTCTGGAATTAGTTCAACAGTCAAAATTCCTTAGGTGAGAGGCGGGCCTTCGGGTCTGCCGAACCGAGAGGGGCCACTGAAAAATTAGCCATGTGACACAACAGTATCGTTGAGTAATCGTAACCAGATTGGAAGCAGGAAAACCGTAGGAGACCCAGTAGAGACCAACCACACTTAACGGTGCATAATGAAAATCCTGGTCGGAGTCTGGGATCGGTGTAAAGAGTTCCGAAGAGAAATTCGAGCCAACCACTGATATTACCCCCTTTCGTTACTAACTGCCTTCTCTGGGATAAATCTCATTTTTCGTCTTATCACATCAGTTTAACTATAGCGTTGACAACCTGGACTCTTGCCATTGCCACGAGTGTGGATTTGCCGTTTGTTGACTTTGTTTGGCGCCGATTGTCGTTCACTTGATTTGGTGTCAGAAAGCGGATTAACAGAGCCCGAAAGGAACACTGTTGAGGTTGGATTGTTTTGCTTAATTAATTGGTTCCAAATAGTAATGTAGTAGTTTGGACCCGCCTTTGTTTTGATTTGAGTCAATCTGGTCGCTACGCCTCGCTCAATCGTCCGCTCGAGGAGCTTGCTACTTCCTTTCAACACGTTACACCCGGCCAGTAGTAAGTCTCTCTAGCTCGGGTACTACACCCACTGACAGTTATCAGTGGTGTGAATGTAGAATCAGTAAACGCTCACCCAAAAATCAATTCATTAGTTCGGCACTAATTTGAAAATGAGGTAGAATTTCTTTTGATAGGGCTAGTTTATCCACCGACCAACCATCTTCAGAGATTATTGCCGTAAATCTTCAACGGTGGCACTGCATATTTGCAATAGTTTGAATTCTGTTACTGAAAATGTGATGTATGCTGGCTTGTCTATCGCAAATCGACAGGATGGCTCTCGTCAACTTATTCGCTAATATAATTGGCTTGTCTTTCTGGTTGTGCAGCCGATGATTATGCTTTTGCAGACTTATTAACATTGGCCGTAACCCTCTGGATGCTCGAATTAGTGACTTGTCCAAGATCACGATCGATGGTTTGTGATCCAAATATATGTTGGTAAGTTATAGTTGTTGACATTTCAAGGAAGCTAAGAGCTTCCTCTCGATTCGTGCACATTTCCGCTCATAGACAACCAACATTCTCTTGCGACACTCAGTCGGATGGCTGTTTTGTAAAAAACTGTCAAGCAATGGTTAGTGTTATGCGAATACATTTCTCTTTACAATAAGCTGCTTTACGCAACCGTGGGCTGATTACTGCTTCTCAGCTGAAATCCATGTTTCTACCCTACGTGTTGGTCGGCCGATAGATCTCCACATTAGAAACTCATTTGAATCATTAAGACGGTGAATGGATGACAAGTCCATTTAAGAATCCCGTGGTGAAATTTTTTCATTCATCCGTGTAAGGAACACACTACTGTGAAGAAAAAACAATAATTTCAGGCTGTTTTCTTCCTGAAGGTTAGCCTTGCCTGAGGGACGAAAATCATCTGACGAATCTCCGTGAGATTCTTAAGTGGGTGCATCATCCATTCACTCTCCTTATGATTCAAATGCAATTTTCGTAAGAAACTAACAAACGAATGCACAAGCACAGGAATAGCTGGGCAGATGGGTTCTGGGCACACACACCTGGTGGGTGACAATAGTCGTCTGTTTCCGAGCTAATCTTGTACCTCCTCCTGTACGCGAAGCATACAACGGACAACAAACTAAGGTTTTCAGGTCTTTTTTTCAATCTCACCACTGTAAGTTTCGACGCACCGCCGGAGTGTCGCCTTTGGAATCTTCATTAGATTTCTACCGAAGGAGACTGGCATAAATCTAACAAAATTTAGTCGTGCACAAGGTTCTCTTCCAGATAACAGCAAGAAGTACGGAACCGTCTAATGAACCTCACAAAGGATAAGATTAATCAAATGATTCCTCAGGTAACTCGATTGGTTTATTAGAAGTCACACATTTGTATTTGTCGTTGCAATCACGGAGGCAGTACCGTTTCAGTTTCAGCATCCAGTTACTCTATCATCATTGTCAAGCAGTTCAGCTTCTACAGCCATTGACGTTGTGACAAAGTGGTGTGGTTTTAACTGCTACCTGATAGCACCATCAACTCGAAAGAGAAGAGGTATCGAGAATTGGCGAGGAACTGATTGCAAAGTACTAAGTCGAGGAACTGCGTAGATGTTCAAATACCTTTATCCATGTCATCCACTGAGGACCTTGACTTATCTTTCAACTATTACCTGGTTTGAACAGCAGAGTACGGCGAGGCAGAGGCTCTGTGGACATGCTCAGAACATGTCCCAATCATCTTATTCCGTTTATATTTAATCCCAACTCTAAAGACTGGGTCACGGGGCCCATCACCTTCCGTATATCCTCTGAGTTACTGGAGAATTCTCCCACCGTATTTTACTAATTATTCGAATATAACGGTTTTCAAACACTCGCAGCCCTCGACATCCCCAATGAAGTTAAAAAATCGCCACTGGCACGATGTGTTCCTGACCCATCGGTGTGAAGAAAATAATACGAGCTGGGCGACCTTAGATTAGCTGGCTATTACTGATAGCGTCCAAAATTCATCAAATTGCCTTTGCCAGGGCCTCACATTATTCAATGACCTTCCCGTGTAATCCATACTTAAATGCTACGGGGATGAATCTGTGGGCGACCGTTCAACGCCATTTCCGTTTTTGCGTTGGTTTTCTGTGTCAGCAATTTAGAAGCTGGTTCTTCACTATGTTGTTCTTTGCAATAAGAAAAGATCGTTCAATGTTAAGTAAACATTGGGTTATGAAACTCAATGCACCAGTCAGATGGTACGGTTAAAAAGTCCCAAGCGAGTTTCATCATGTTCCAATCAGAAGAGAATATTGAAGCAGTAAAAGGAAGCCTCTTTCAACCTAAAGATGATGACGATGGTAGTGATGATGGTGCTGACCGATGTTGTAGTTGATGGCAACAATAACGCCAATGATTACAAATCACACTTGAGCGACAAAATTCTCAAGGAAAACCTGTCATACCCAAAATCTGTATCTGTGGGACCTTTTTTAATTCGTAGGATTATTTTCACGGGCCTAATAAACAAAATCACATCGTAAAATTTCATGCTCACAGATGATTTTTTGTCATAGAGTCGAAATCCTTTTTTCGACAAAAAATTTAGTCATTTACTACTCTGACAGTCCCAGTTTTATTTCTGAAGAATGACGGCCACGAATTCGATTTTTAAGTTAGTAAATTAACTCACACCAACAGTTGTTCAATATTGAACATTGTTTACTCAAATCCACTCAATTTGGAACCTTTCTTCGGAGCAGATCAGTATTTGTCAACATTGCACTATGCACGATTTTTTCCCCAGCAGTCCATTTTTCCATCAACGACATTTCGTGAGTTACATTTTTTTAAATTTTCCTTTCATCGGTTAAAATCACAGGTTGCTGTTCCATGCCTATTTGCAGCGTATTGCTGATGTAGTATGCCAGGACAGCTTTCCTCCAATTTAGGCGGGAGGGAGGAATGAGTGCGGGCGGCGAAAATGGTAGGATCTACAAGGTAGGAAAGAGAAAATCTCGTGAGCCGGAGCTCAGTACGTGAGAAAGTCGACATGGTAAATTTTGCTAAATGGTGACACAAGATCTCGCGCTACAATGATTCCACTCCAGCTGGCTGCCAGTTACTAGGAAAGGCGATCTTATAGCCGTACATGGGTTTGCAAGATTCCAAAACAGTGGAGTGCCATGGTCTACACTGTTGATGTTGCGGTTATCTTAGATAGAAAATTTGTCCTGCTGTTATATTTCGTATCTTCAGCTTTCCAGTGAGGTTCAATGCACACTTTTAGGATTACAGAGAGGTCAGATTACCAGCGCGTGAACATACGGATCAAACTTCCCAAGACAATGTTGCTGTAGCATAGAAGTAAAAATACTATCAGCTGATAAACAGCTGGCAAACTGTTCACTCTGCGAAATAATCTGGGGCCTCATTGAACATATGTATATACATTTCGGTAAGAAGTTGCAATCGAACCATTGCCCGTGTCCCACGATAAATGATACGGATAATTGACCGAGAAAATTCCGGGGAAATTGAAGGCTGGTTCAAAAGAGACTTGTCCTGGTTTGATTCATCACTTTTATTATCCTCATTCTTACCATCCTTGTCACTGTCATCGCCAACTTGCTCACGACCATCATCAGCAACCTGTTCACCATCATTTTTTGTCTGGTTTATGCTTTTACTATCCCCGAATAATGGTGAGTATTTAGTCCTTTCTTCGAGGTTCATTTTTGCAGAAAGGAGTTTACTAGAATTACCTAGAAAACTATCGCCAAATTTTGAGTTGTTCGCTCCCTTGAGGAATGAGCTGGATTCCATTTTAGCCTGAAAAATCACCCAGTCATAGTGTCTTTTTTCTCTATTTAATATCCAAACCCAATCAGTAATTCGTTCGTTCAAGTGCTTCCGAAAGCCCGCTCTACCCTCTTCCGTATTCTCCCATGCACTAATCTTCTGAACGTCCAAGTCAGGGCAAGATGGCTCACGAAACATCGGTTCCAAGTGTCGTTCAACCAAAATTACCTGAAATTCACGACGGAAAGAGCATTCACTGACTCCACTTTTCACCATATCCTGAGTAGGTTTTACCTCAGGGAACAGATTTTGAATTTGTTCATATACATGATATCTAGGTGAATATGAGTATAAGTACTTTTCCATTTCAAGAAAACCTTTGTCCGAATCCAGACGCCTTTTAACGGACGTTAATGCACCATCTCGGTTGCATCGCACCACGATATATCGCATTCCACGTACAGGAGTGCGATCGTATAACTTTGTGTTGCGAAATTTAGCGAACTCTACAATGAACGGCGAAGCATCAAGGCCTTCACGTTTTAGTATATCGCCAGAGGCAATGAAGTATTCTCGAGTCACATTTTGCCGTTGCCTAATCAGGAATACATTCAGTATAGACTGATGGTCGAATAAGTCTTTGCAAGGTGCGAAATATGACTGAACTGCTGGCTGAACTTCACACGGATTCTCCTGCTGAAAACAACTATGTTCCACATTTATGGCAAGAAATATGACCCACGTAAGATCGATACCAGCCGCTCCAGCCAAACGATTTATGTCAAAAGCTACTATCGTGTACAATCCGGGTTTGAGGGTTTTGTCTACCAACTGTACTGGTTTGGTCCGTTGTGAAACCAAATCCCAGTAATGGATTCGCATTGGACAACCCATCAACCTGGGTGTAACGGATATTCTTGAACAAGAGCATATTCTGCTGCCCCGAAGGCAGCATTGCATATTTTGTGTGGGCTCACATACCAGCCACCGATGAGTAAACAGAAAGCAAAGGAATAAAAATTGGCATGCGAGCTTTGTCGGCATTTTCTGATATATTCAAAAGTTTCGTGCAACGGATCGATGTGTCTGAAGGTTATTGGGTGCGCAGTTTTCACCCAGTTTCGATAGCACGTGATTTGTGCAGTATGCTTATCAGATGTGTTACAGCAGAATTACCAGAATTAGAGACTAAACCAATCTGATGCCGATTAACTCAGCGATGGGAAATTTATCTTTCAGTTTTCGTGACTGCAAGCGGTGAAACTGTGTTAAACTCTACTCCGTTGCAGAGTGGCCATGACAATACATCTCTTTCACACAGCGTCTCTTGGACTGAGTACCACCCAGTTTATTTCTGAACAAGTGGTTAATAGCTGTTTCCATCATATCAAGAATAATTGCAGAGGCAGAATCAAGTATTTTCTCATTTAACTGTTTACCCCATTGATCTCCAGCTTTGCGATAATTTTCGATGTTGCTGCGTTGGCGTCAAGCTTGATTTGAAGCCAGTGCAAAGTATATATTGTCCGTCAGAATTGATTTGACAGCTTTAGTCCTACAGATGGTAGTTTCATAACCGTGCTTGATTTTCCTCTTACGCCATTATGATCCTTATAGGAGTTCGGGTAAGTGATTGCACACAAACATATTATGTCAAAATGTTTGGTTCCTAAGATGAGTGTTCCACTTGACGATTGTGAGAATTCCAGTGAATAAAGAAACCCAGATACTAATGCATCATGAAAAAATCGAGTGGTTTGCAAACCAGCACCTGGTTTTTTTTGTGGGTGGTTGATATAAAAAGTTCAAACTGCTTGCTGCGTGCTACTTATCAGCTGGTCAATAGATAGTACTAATACGTAGTACTAATATTTTTAAGACTGGGAAGTCTCCCGTCACCAGGTGCCTTTCAAACGGTTCTATAAGTTCCCAAGTTGGTTCAAATCTGAAGCCTTAAAGAACATGGGAGAGAGCTTATCTCACCAGCATTCTTGCAACGATTCTTGGTACAGGATATGTGCGTTGTTGTCTTGAGAGATTAACTTTAGCATTTACCACGAGCGAATCACATTCCCTTCGGGAGGTTCCCATTTGTAATCCACTCTCCGGACATAATACACAATCTCCGATTTATCTGGTACTCTTAATTCCATCTCCGAGAACATTTTTTCTGTTGATCTTCCACATATTAACAAAACAGTTTACAAACACTCATACTTTTCACATTCAACTAGCCTGCCATTGTCCTTTACCTTTAAACTGATTATTGCTGAACTGCGACGATGTTCACATAATTGGAAGCTCAGATCGTCCCTCGTCCAAATGACCGCTGGCGAAGGCATGACACACTGAACACCATTCATGTAACCTACGCAGAGCATGATGTTTTTACATCAACGCGCAGTCGTGGGAGGTATCTACTTTCCAAACTTGGGACAAAACCAATATAGTCCGGTCAGCTGATCCATATTCATGTGATGCTAAGAGCTACTTCCCAAAGTCAAGAACTACAATGACATCTTTCGAGCGCACAACTAGACAAATGAGAGTCCAGCACTTTGGTGGAGGGAATATTTCTGGTGTTACGCAGATTTCACGCCTCCCGGCATGTTCCCAGCGAATTACAAACAAAATTAAGCCATACTTCTTAGTGGATCTCAAGAATTTTAGTAGTTAGTAATGTAACAGTCTTTTGCACACGTCCCAGCCCCATCACTTCTCCCACCGTAAGCGGACACGCGGAACCATATCCGTACTTTAAATGACGTTAGTCATAAGATTTGGAAGAGATTAATTGGCTCAACTCAGAATTTTTAAAACAAAAGTCATAAGCACACAATTGCCAGCACAGTTCAGCGCACATTTTGACTGCTTGCGTTACAATTCTGTGGTGTCATCTTCTGACGGAATCCGAGAATTTAATATCTTTATGGCCTCCGTTCGTTACTCCCAGTTGAAAAGTATAGTTGGTTTTATTCTCGATGAGACATGGGTGCATCCATGTACAGAAAATCCTCTATTTCATCAGTGGGAAGCATAAGCATTGGTTGTCACGTAGCTCTTAAATGCATTTATCCGACTAAGATGCCCCTTTCGGTATTGTTAAGCACCTGTATGCCTTCATTGTCCACAAAAATGTCAGTCCTACCTCCCATACTCCACTTTTAAGTTTATTTTCGTAATCGTGATTTGCCTAAAATAATCATCCATTAGCTCTTCACTCACTTGTGTCGAGTTATGCTAACAGGACAAAGCTTTTGGAAACAAGAAAACTGAAAGGTGTGTGGAGGCACGAAATGGATCTTCGTGACCAGGTAAACTTGAGGTTATTCAT
The DNA here is from genome assembly GCA_008360955.1 of Fasciolopsis buskii. Classification (NCBI taxonomy): domain Eukaryota; kingdom Metazoa; phylum Platyhelminthes; class Trematoda; order Plagiorchiida; family Fasciolidae; genus Fasciolopsis; species Fasciolopsis buskii. The sequence goes on from LUCM01006287.1 coordinate 212,691, forward strand.
ACGCAGTGAACGGAAATGGTCATACAGTGCCATCTGTTCCTGGATCCTTCCTGCCGACAACACATTTTGTGACTCATTCTTAGCATTCCGTGTTAAGTAGCTGGAGGGCAATTTCTGCCTGCCTATTTTTGGACGTCTCGTTCGGTGTAATTTGTCTTAAGCTCATTTTTGGTTTTACAAATCAGCTCGGTTGTATTTGCTTTAACGGACGTGATAACTACCAGTTTCTATTCGACTCAATATTTTCGAGCGCTTTTCTAAGCACATTCCGCCGTGGTTCACTTGTCGTGCATTGCTAGGTCATGAGCACTTCGGAAACACGTTATACACAAAACATTACTCGCATCTGATCTTGAGTTTTGGCTATCCTACCTTTCATAAATGATCATATTGTACCTTTAACGACTGTTGTTACCCTTATTATGTTGAGCGATGAGCACAGAATTTTCGACTGGAATGCGGACATCACTGTACTGAACTGGCCGCACAAATGCAAATACATCGGGATAGCTTTCGCTGTTTCTTTCGGACAGTGGTCTCATTGAAATGACGAATTACTTCACTATCTCTGACCGAGATTTTATTTGCCTGTGGAGTGAAATGCAAGTGATCACTTAAAGGACATTTGATTTTCTCATTCTCGGTGGATCATGGTAATTTTTCTCCATACTACGATGAATGGAGACAGCTTATAGGTCTGGGAATTGATATTCAAATAATGCAAACTGAATGCCCTGTTTAACAATAAAAATACTGCTGAAATGAGATAATACAACATGGTGGTGAAGTAAGCGTGGCTAAACAAACATTTATGGATTGTTTAAAGTAGCCTGCATCGATTTTATATCGCGAAGGCGGTCGGAACCGCAAATGCTGGCACTAATTACTCAGAAGTATCTTCTTTCCCTACAGACAGCGTAGGCTACATTGATATTTGACTGCACCACTGGAAAGATTAGCAATCTGCAATGCTGAGTCACTCCCCGAACTTCTGAATACTCCGTGATCAATGAAACTTTGATCGACCAGTTCCAAATAGAACTATGACTAAGTACGGAAACTTTATTCGAATGAAGTTAGAAATACATAACTCGTATATCATGAATAAAGAATGGATGGCCACACATGGTTTGGAATTGGCTATCAAGCTTAATGGATGCGTACGATTGTCAGAATTGAATGAGAACGTATCGGTGTCTGGTTGGATGACGGGCTAATATGAAGGGTAAGCAGTATTACCAGTCGTTTCACATACCTTGGTAGCTGCGTGTCGAACGATGGTAACTCGGCAGTAGAGGTAAAATACACGTATATCCAAGGCTCGAGCAGCTTACACTGGACTGAAGCACTTGTGACGTCGGCCTGATATTTCACTGAAGTTGAAAGGTCGTGTGTACTGTGCCGCAATGCGCTCAGTTCTGTTGTACGGTTGCGAGACGTGGAGTATGCGTGTGGGAGATGTTCGTCGGTTGGAGGTTTTCGACAACCGATGTCTACTTAGTATCGCTAGGATTGGGAGTGGCCCAGTCAGTGATGTGGAGGTCAGGAATCTAATACTAGGTGCCACTTCTGAGAATACCTTGTTTCAGCGTATGAAACTTAGCAGATCACGTTGGTCGGGTCATGTATTGCGTATGACGAACACTCGTCTACCATATCGTGCCCTATTTTGTTCCTCCTAAGGAATGGAAGAAGCCATGTGGAGGTGAACAGATGACGTGGCAACGTGGGATGAGAAAATGTACAGCGAAGTTAGGTAAAGTAGGTGTCTCACGCCCTTGTGGTTGGGGTCCGAGAGACTCGTCAACTAGTTGGCTGGAGATACTGAAGGATATGACAGTGAACCGTGAACAGTGGCGATCGTGTTGTCATTTTCTATCGAATCAGAATGATCGAAAGAGTGCATTTGTACAGTTAGACTATGTTTCGTGTGTAGGCTGTAGCGGGATGTTATCTTTTCCCACCTGCTTAGGCCCACCCCCTGTTTCCCTTGGATACCATGTATTCCAAGGTATTTGAGTTGATGGTTTTAAATTGTGGAGTGAATCAGAATACAGGATAATGACCAGAAGTTTAAGGCTACAGTCATCAGCTCGAGTATCGAGCGTTTGAATAATGCCACTGCTGTTTGTTATTGTACATAAAAGATTGTGTGACACACCACATGCACAGAATCACCTGATTTCCCAAGTTCCCTGCGAGGTTTTGAGGGCCGTTGCCGTTTAATTGTGGAGTAGAATACGAATGTTCCGCTTGGAGGCTAAAACTGTTATGGTGAATCCTGATGACAGGGTCACCATTATTTTCGGCTGAACATAACTCCAAAATTCAGTATACTTTTTTACAAGACTATCACTACCGTTACCACCAACATTGCGCGTTGATCAGGAGCCCGATGGCTTGAATACCTGATTAATTAACATATGCGACAGCAAACTGCAGAAGTGGTAGTTATGTTACCCAAAAGAATCGTATTCCCACTGAACCATCAAAAATACAAAACGCCTAAGAAAATTCAGCAGCCGGGATATCAGAGTCCCTATTCTGTAACGTGAAATACCATTAACATCAAATTCACAGAGTGGATGATCATGGCGATATACTGCTTACCAGTCATCCCTAATCGAAGTCATGGAAGCCCAGTTTAGTTTTGTTCTTTCCGCGGAACGACTTCAGCAAAGCATCTTTACAGAGCCCCAAATGTAATTCGAAACTAGAGTGTAAGGCTGGGTTATGTATATTGAAAGTGAGACGCCTGGCTTGTCTAACATTAATGTTCGTCAAACGATAGATCCTTTACACTTTCATCATCGCCTTTCGAGGCTAAACAGTGATTTACACCCTAGAATAAACCGCAACCAAGAAAGAGGTTTCCAACAAGAAACAATCTACAGATTGTTTTTTGTTGATCAGGCAACTGTTTAGTAGTCGAGGTTTCAGTATGACTTCTCAATGATTCATCGTACTGAGGATTGAAAACTGTGGAATAAATGCAGTTATTTCATTCTCGTTAGGAACCGTCAGCAGTGCTTGTCCAACCCGCCAGAATTGGGACGCGAATTCGAGACCTACCGATAACTTATCACAGTGCGATTTCATATTTCTGCGTGTTCAAGGTTTCGTTTCGTACTCTCCAGAACCAATATCTACGGAAATCCGGTCATCCTTTATTTAGTCCCGAGACAGTATGTCTACTTTCTCAACAACCCTTCATGACTGGTTGCAGTATTCATTTAACGTGTTTTGTTTCCCATTTTCGAAAAGATGATGAATATAACCGTTTTCTGATTAAGATGCAAAGGTCTGTGCATGCAAAAGTCCATACGATACAATTGGTGTTAATTTAGCCATAACACATAGGACTGAATTAGAACACCATTTTATTTAAAGGAATTGATTTATGGATCGACCAAACAGTTACTGATTAGGCGCAAATGAACGATTTGGACGTGAACTGGCAGTTGTACTCTGATTTCAGAAGTTTCTACCGTTAAATTCTGAAAAATCTAACGATACAAAGATGTCATAATTAGTTTCCATCATAATCAGGGCGGAAATCGCCTCTCATTCCGTTTGCCTCAGAGCACCCGAAATATGCTGAAAACAAGTAAAACTGACGATTGCTATACGATTCAGCAAAATTCATTCCCGTGAACAGGACACAACTCGAATGAATAAGGGAAAAAATAGGCCAGTATCATTTACGGGAACGAGTGTTTTTTAATGGAGATACGGAATGACAGGGTGATTGGTGGATGGTTAGCTTCGAGAATAAAACTTTTGTACATTGTGCAATAAGTGTAACGAAATTGTTGGTAATGCATGAAAAAGAAAAGCAAGGGTTTGATGACGTCGTAATAGCAAAACGAATAACATCTGTTAAATAACTTAGCCGTTCAATTATTCACTCCCAACAACGGTAAGAAACGAGAAACGAATTAGCGAAATGCTAACGGAAACTCTGACAAAACAAACATTTTGTTGGCTTCTGCTTTTCGCTGTTGCAATCGTATTTCATATCGTTCCACTCATTCAAGAAAATGAATGATTAGTTCATTTCGGCACAAACAGGAAAAAGAACGCAGTGATTGGTTCATAGCAAAGTCGAGCCTTGAGTACATGGACTTTGTTGTCTTAACAGCGGAGGCCAACTTTGATTTGGCCGAATACTAGAACGAACGGAGAACACATGCTTTCGATTTGCCAACTGCTGCTGAACCTGCAATATCAAGGGAGTGGAGAGCGCGACAAACGCACTATTGTATTCTAGAAATAACCAAGGATTGCTAAAATGGTGGCCAATGGTAGCAAATATTAAATGATACGAAACAACCAGAAAGATGAGAGGTAGACAAAGAAATTCAGTTACAAAGACATCCGCATCCATGCGTTGTACACGAATTAATTATTATAACGAAACGAGTAAACTATACAATCAAAGATCATCGTATGTGTGCGTGGGGGGGGGAAGGGGGGAGATTCGGGGGAAGACTTCAATAACAATAAGAATATCAAACTTACTTATAGCCGGAAAAGATTGAAGAAACGGGAGAAGATGGAGAAGGAGACTGGTCCACAGGTTAGCAGTTCGTAGAAAACGAAAGTCAAGGAGACACAAGCCTGATATTTATAAGCAGAAAACTGATAACAATATCCAACCACCAGCGAAGAATGGTGATATGCAAAAACTACAGGAAGAGGAGTTATGCGAAGAGCGGATGTCAAAAATAGTATCGACAGGAAGACGGCAACAGCGCAAAAATTGAACAATGGCCCCGCGGCAGCAGACCAAGATGTGAGAGTGATTAAAACAGAAGTGCACGCTTAACCAGCTGATCCATTGTTGCTCGTATCATATTTTTCATAAGCATCAGAAACACTGGAAAGATTATGCAGAGAGTAAAACCTTTGATATCCAATGGAATGCATCGGATTTTCGTTTCCACTACCCCAATTCTTTGAAAGTAAAGAACAGACGATCACGATGAAACACTAATAAATAGAATCAGGAGTTACGCCGCGCTTGGGACAGGAAGGTAAGCAAAATCCAGGATGCAGTTTAGAGATAAGAAACACGGATCTGCATGTTAGCCCCGTAGATTAGATAAAATATCATCAGCGTGCTTTGCAATAACAAATTCGCTGTCAAAAGGTCTGAAAAGAAAAGCTACGATCATCCTTTACTTATCGAGGACACAATGAGAGCTTCTAATGCGAACGGTCTGCGAGCTCGTAATAAATCTAATTAATGGATGTAAGCTGATTCACATAGAAATTCTGCTCTAGAAGCCAAATTGAGAAAACTTCACTGTGGTGCATACCATGTGTCAACTTAATTTGGGCGGGTAACTATAGGCCTCCAAATGAAGTGTCTGAACATCATGCAGTGTGGCCTTATAGCTCGGCCGGTAAAGAACACATGGTACAGATGCATAGGCACCAGTCTTACCGAGATCGAAGATATTTCATATTAAACATTCTATATGAGTCAAATATGTCAAACCAAATGTATAGGCATTTAACCATGGTCAACTGCTGCGCAGACGAACGGAGTTTCATACAATAAAGGAAGCATTTGCAAATGCAAATCAACGTTTGCTGTATGACGAAACTTCTCTAATATTCCGTAAGTAAAAAAGACAAATAACCTGAGACAGGAGACATTCGTCTATTGATTCTCACATGATATAATTGTTATAATTGCAATATCACATGCATTGGCAGCATGAAGAGATAGCCTTCAAGACAGACACCAGAACTGGTACCACGCGGACGATTAAATCAATTTTGTGCGAGAAATTATAGTATGAAAAAAGAATTGACCTAAGTTCGTTCTCAAAGCGCTGTTGCATGGTCACATTTTATAGCTCCTGGATTAAGCTGAAGCCACGCTAATCCAATTAATTAACCCGGTTGGTTGTGCGTAGAAATTAACGCAGACGGTTTATCAACAAAGATAAATGCAGTCTTCATTGTGAAATATTCACGGTACATTTACTTTACTTGACAACAAGTCCCTGGAGAAAGAATAAAATAAATACCACTATCTCGGAACAGTTGCTTTCTTTCTTTATCGATCGACTGAACAAAGGTTTCACAGTGCTTCAGATAAAGTAAAGTAGTTTATTCACACGTGCTCTTCATTAAAAGTGCAGAATAAAAAACTCACCTAACACAACTTAGTACGGTCAAAAGAATTGTGTATCTTTCGGGAAAAAAATCAGACACTAAAACGTGGTAAATTGAAACGGATTGGGAGCATTGGAGACGATGAGGGTGAAACAAAAGGACAGGAAATCTGTCTAAAAGGCCTGACAGGAAGCTCCAACTTACCTCATGTGTCAGAAAGCAATACAGCAATGAGACCCAAAATCCCTGAAATTGGGGAAAAGAGTACATTGAACAGCACAAAAAAGAGTTCCTCAGCAAAATGAATTCGGGGCAAAAGCATACGATAAAGTCAACATGGTCATAAGGCAAAAAATCTTCGCTAGACATCTGCTGCAAATCGCATTAAAATATCGAGTTAAACAGAAACTCAGATAAACTAGAGTAGTACCTGTCAGTAATGGTACTATTTTTGCAACCACTGAATACAGCTGGAAATTCATTGCGGTCCGCGTGAGTTGGAAAACCTGAGAAAAACAGTTGAAAATTATCCTTCTTGGTAGGCATGATCGATCCATTATCACGAGAGAAGACGCAACAGGGATACTCATAAAATATACAATGTGCCAGAAAATCTAATCACAGTCGGAAACGACTTCGCAAAATTTTCCAAATTCGAGATTTGAAACTCTATTTCTACATTTCCCATGAACAGGACCAACGTCGCGAGGTTACGTGGACCGTAGCCCTAACCTGGTGTAAATTTACTCGGCATACATGATGCGGCCAATTACACATGCACGCAGATTTCGGAACTTTGCTATACGTTACCTTAAGCTAACAAGTACATTGGCTTTGCTTTTTCGATGCGATTTACTCACTCTTTCATGCAGACGGTCCATCAATCTGGTGATGGAATCGCTGGTTTTCTCATTTATATATTACGTTTTCGCTAGTTTTCAACGAGCAAGAAAATCCAACAAATGTCTTTCTCAGTGATGAAATAAACCAACATTTATGTTCAACTTCTAGCTGTAAAGAAGCGCATGCAGAGATTACATCTTTGAAGAGAACATGATTTCGGAAGTCAACATACGAATAGTATGGAGGAAGTCGTAAGAAGGAAGTGCTGAGATTCACGCCATCAACAGCAGCTGCCAGTCTCGCCGTCAACTGTAAACTAAGTGAATTGCGACTCTTGAACATATCGTCATGGGCAATTAGACACAGTTCCTGAGGATATGGCCGATTTTTCGTCGCTTTAAAACTCGAAATGGATTTCCAAGTATTACTGCAAAATAGTCAATGTGACCTTCAACTCTAGACGGATGCAACTCCTGTACGGTTTCATCTGCCTGACAAGGATTGCTGAAATCGGTGAAGGAACCATCCAAAAGAACACCCGATTGCCCGGAACAACGCTACTGTTTTACAGGTAGCAGTTGAGAATATAAAGGCGAGATGTGGGTCGTCAAGAATAAATGTCTGCAGAGGCTCAACAAACGGGTAGTACGAAGAAGTTTAGATGAAATGAATCAAATTTTCAGCAGTTTGATAAGCATTTTGAGATTCAGAACGGTCACACAACGCATGCAAGTTACTTATCCTGTCTCCGGTTGTCCTCATTCTTCCCGGATGATATCACGGCCATCAAGACTTCGGACGAAAGTCCTAACGGCGGGAAATCCTACCTTGACCATCATAAAAATACCATGAAAATCCCTTCTTCCAGCGAATGACTTTCGCACTTGAAGCTCCAGTAAATTTGCCACTCTTAAAGTTTGAAACCCAAAGCACACATGACAACAGGCGTGTTTGATTCACGCATTGGAGATTGCTTCCGTCGACTTTGTGTTCAAGATACTTGGATTTGAGAAATGAGTTTCGCAATGTTTCCGTTCAATACTTTCAAAATGTTTCAACTGAATTTTTTTGGAGATCGCAGCTCTGCTCCTTCTGGCAATGAGATTGTTCTCTGTGAAAACCTGAATAGGCAAACAGAATGAGCTATCGATAGATCTGATAGTCACAACTTGAGAGACGCTGCTCTCACGGGGGATTCCGGCTAACTACTTGATCGCATTTGAGTCGCCGTAGGAAATTCCTTGGGTGTGACCGAAATGACCAGCTAGGCCGATTGTTCGCCTACTGATAATCGATCACAGTGCCACACGCTTGGGAAAGCACAGCCAAGGTAGCCGTAAAAATCGGATTTTTAAAGGGTATTTTGATTAGCGTTCCGCCCTTTATTTCTAATAATCCACCATCCGATGAGGAGATGGACAAGAAAATTACAGTCAAACTATCATCAAGTGTGTGTTAGTTGTAGGAGATAGTGTTTCCATGAAATAATTCACCTTGTGATATCACCCTTCAACTCACCATTAAGAAACCATGGAAGCAATGCACAGCTGTTTCATCCTTGTTAGGAATCATCAGCAGTGCATATCCGCCGCGCCCGAACTGGGACGCGAACCTGAGACAAACGAGTCGAGTTTTGAATGGAACGCCTCAGCCATTAGGCTACCGGGCACGCTCTGAAAGGTTTGGTGAACTACATCACATGATGATGTTGCACCTATTCGTCACTGATTCGCACGGCCAGCGCAGAGCGATCGACCCCTACTGATAGATGACTTCTCTGCAGGTAGCCTAAGTACGACAAAGGCTTTGGGTATGACCTACAGAGCTCGGCTACTTGGTTTGTGTTAGTAGTAGGAGATAGAATGTATCACAAAGTGTCTCTGTAGCCTGTCACTGGACTGAAAGTTCCGTCGTGGTCTTCATTACAGCAGAAATTACCGATAAAAATGACGAAATCCGGAGAAAGACAGAAAAACGGCGGTGAGCTGAGAAATGTATCTAACTACTGGGTGGATGCCATCTCGAATTTTCAACAGGTCACTTGTAGATTTAAAAATATTGGGAAAGTTTTTTGTCGTTTTCACACTACGTGATAGTAATTCGTAATTTCATTATTCGGCCTATTGGTTTAGAGTAAATTTCGGAATGTGCCGAAAAATCCGTAGGCCATGTGAAATGTTCCACACAACAGTTTATCATCTAGTAACAGCATGGTCCATATAACTGCCAACTAGTTAGTCTAAGATGCGCTATTAAACGACAAACTTTTAAATATGCTTTTGTACTCTATATACGATTGTTGTATAACCGGAAAATTGCGTCGCCAGATCTGACGCGTTGATCGCCCCCGGTCTTACTCAAACCTTTTACTGTTAAATTACAAAAGAACAAATCAAGTAAACTCAGATCAATCAAAACGTTCTGCGTTTAGTAGCCAGAATGCAGCTATATGTCGAGTAGCATATAAATGAACGAGACAAGAATTGGCTCAGTAAAACAGAAAGATGAGTCTGAGGTTCTCATAGACTATGTTCATAATAGTTTTGGTGACTGCCGGATCGGACACCTTCGAAGTGCAGAACACTAGGAGCGGCGTACATGGATGAACCTTTGATTGATGGGCGCCCAGCTATTGCCCTTCTTTGCCGGCGTGCTAAACGGAGGAGCAAGATTCTAACCCAAGTCTTTCACCACTCGACTGAAAACACCCAGACGAGATGCAAAGGCTTACTGACCGCAACCAAACCAAACCAATAACCAGATAAGGAGAAAAACCTACCCTTTACAAGGAAATCTAGCATTATATATATATGTATATATAGAAGCAGGAAGTAGTATCTGAATGCGCGAACAAAATTTGCCCGGGAGCACACGACCGGTTTCGCGGTTATTGTCGCTCGTCAGGTATGCGTACCCGATGCTCTCTTGTCCAAACATCCACATACTTGTATATATATATATATATATATATATATATATATATATATATATATATATACCCAATCAGGGGTAGTTTATGCCATTCCGTGCCCCGGATGTGACAAACAGTATATCGGTGAGACAAGCAAACAATTACGCACACGCTTGCACGAACATGGCTTAGCCCTACGACGCGCTGACCCACACTTGCAGATATGGAACAACTGTGCACATACAGGCCATGAGGTCAACATCAACAACGCAAAGGTAGTCAGCCGGGCAAACGGAAAGGGGGAGCGACTGATTCTTGAAGCCCTCCACTCGAATAACTCGTTCAATCAGCATGTCGAGATTGACGAACATTACGTCATCTTAACAAGACCCCGATGCAGAATAGGGAGACAAACAGACGGACATTGCACAAAAGCGAACGGAACTAACGATCCCATTCAATCACTCATTCACGTTTGACAACGAGTCCTAGTTTGGATCGGAACGTCACGATAAACGTATTAACTCAGTGTACGCCTTCTCAACTCTTATATATATATATATATATATATATATATATATATATATATATATATATATATATATATTGAGTCAGACAGGGAGCCAGTGACCCTGAAATATGATGCCAAAGTGTGGCAATCGGTCAGCAGAAAACAGTTATGTTCCAGGCAAAAGACGTATCTAACGAAAATAAACGTGTGAACTTTCGGGGACTTGGCCATCGCCCCAACAACAGCATTTCATTCTGGTACTCGAATGCGTAGGTTGGCACCGCCAATCATTGTAACTAGCCCAACGATTGGATTGGCCTCCTCAAAGAGAGCCACATTATGTGAGGAATCGTGTTAGTTGTCACTGTTTATGAACCTTGGTCCCTTCCAGCCAATTAGGTGGTTGGTCAACCTTGTAGGGCAAATGTGATCATCTTGTTTATGACATGTCCCAGCCAACTGTAGTGAAGAGTGCATGGCCCCATGGTCACAAGGGTGCATCACATGGGGGGAAGGGAGAATCGGCAACTATGATCCTGAAACTCGGAGTGGCATAGAACCATATAAGGTCTCACTAAGTCAGGTGTGGTTACGTGCTGCGCGATAGCAAATGGTCATCCACCGTCGAAGTGACCGACAGATCTGGGATTCGAGCCTTTGACAAGTGCTTAATCCACTTGACCACAGCTGTCATCTGATTGTACGCAGGACCATGATGTGACTTACTCACCACGTCCTCGTTTGCGAATCCATGTTAGCGAGGTGATCAACTATAAGGGCTTCACTTCGGGTTTGGTTCCGCCCCGTCATTCCCGCACACTCAAAAGTAAGAAAGGGACAAGGTGCAAACACCAACATACATCAGCATGCAACAACTCACTTGGGTAGACCGCAAGAAGGCAGTTATCAAATCAAAAGCCGGTTTAAGAGACGGATGGTAAGGTGTGATGAAAATAATCTCCGGAAGACCAAGTAACGGCATTAACATAAGTCCTGCTTTGACAGTTTTCCTGGCAAATTCATAGGGTGAAAACAATATAAAGGAAGATTATGTAAAAAAATTATGTCAAAATAACGTCTGACAAAAAATAAACAACAAGCAGAATTTGTTAGTTAAGCAAACGAATATTGAGAGAAAAAGGCAGAAGTATCTCTTCAGCCCATCGAGTCTTTGTCTGGATTTTGCAGACAAACGACCTACTGAAAGCTTGTTGTCTTACTTTATATAATGAATACTAGTAAAACTGGATTTGTTTTCGAAGTCTGAAACCGCATGACCACAAGTACAGAAACAGGTACAATTTAGCGAAGAAAATAACTACGACAAATAACTGGCTCCATTTTAAGATTCCTCGAATAGTGTAAAATTATTTGACTCAGTCGGTCTGGATCAAGAACTTGAGGCGTTGTGGAAATAAGCATCTCTTTATCTCAAGGAAGTGTCTTAAAGTATGAACGGGCATAGCTTTAACAATAGATCATCGCTGTTGATTTATCTGTGTTTAGAAGAGAGACTTCCTTGAGATTTTTCGAAAAGGATAAGCAAAAGTTATCCAGCGCTGGAAAAACCCTTCTGTTACTCAGATAGCATGAAACAGTACGGGCTAATCAAATCGATGGATATGAACTGGAAATCGCTATCTTCATTCAGTCGGCCTAACTGTAAACCTGCCCTATTTCACCATACAATATGGACCAAGTAGCCTCATGCCGGGTGACGTTATTTCCGTTAATTATCCAAAATCGAAAGGATTATGTAGGTTGGACAAAGTCGAGATTAGTTGACTGACCGTCTTTGCCCACCTGGGTCCGTGAGTTCTTCGACAGTCTCCCTGTCAAGCAACGCTCCTGCTTGCCCCCAAATGTGCCATGAAAATCCCACCAATCTCAACATTATCCTCGAGTTAGGGCGAATAATAGTCATTTTGACCTCTTTCAGGTTCATAATTGATCAGAGTTCTGACAGTCATCCTCGTCACGCTGCGTAAATGCTGATGATTATCTTCTACTTGAGAAAGCACTAACAACTCGGAAAAACTTCCGACGTCTAGATTTGTAGTCAGAGTTTTATGTACTACTTCGAACTTAGGCCTGGTATTATTGTAGCCGTCCCATGGTAAGAAGGAAAAAATCCGAGTTTTGGGGATTTGCACAGCACATTCTCGCAGCTCCGATGGATTTGAATACACAGTTGTTCCAGGGATCTATCGCTTACTCTGTTTTTCTCGAAAAGAAATTCGTAGCTAGTCAAGACATTCCAAAGAAATGCTACCGTTCTTTTCTCAAAACGATTGTTCGGTGGGCCACGAGGTGAATCCTGAAGATGATGATACGGTGTTCAGTCGGTTTCGCATGCGTTTTTGTCCGATCATCTACATCCTAAGCTTGGCAGTCCCAGACTGATGATGACAAATGATGTGTTTTCAGCACTAATTTCCTGCAGCTAACTCGTTCATTCGTCACTTCCACATGACTACCTTCTATTAGTGAATAAGTCATTTACATGGACATGAACATGAAAATTCTCGGAAAGAGACAGCAAAGCGGTAACCCCAGTATCGTATAAGTGTTGTTCGAGGTTGCACATCTTGTGTTTGTGAATCGAAGAGCAGCGCTGCAAGAAGTGATAAGTTCGTTGAAGGTGTGCTGGTGGCCACCGGTTCAGTTCATTTACATCCTTAAGAAAGCCTTTCATAATTGGTGAGGGGCGGGGTGGGACGGGGGCAAAAACGCCATATTGCCTTGCTGCCTGCAGAGTTATTTATATGCCGGCTTAAGGTGGCGAAAAAGAAACCAGGCCAAAATCCCCCACATCTCAGGAAACTGTCACTTCCGGTTAATACAGACACATACAGAGACTACGAGTTCACCTTATTGACGGTTAGCCATACATTTGGTGGCCACGCCTCAATCCGCATATTAAGAATGACCCAGAAGCATACAGCAGATCAATAACACTTTCTGATGTGTTCTAGGTTAAAGCAGAGAGATTTGGTGCGTTAAAGATTGCAAAGTAGAGTTCGTGTGGTGTCTGGTTGTGGGAAAGAGCTAACGTATACTAGGTTACGCAGATTCTGATTAGAGAATATACTTATACAGTTAGCCAACAAAACCGCCTGTCAGCTAACTGAATAGGAGAAAATCCGTTAGCTGGTACATGAAGAAGAACGATAAAGCTGACTAGATCTAATAAGCGTAGCATAAATATGGAAAACATCACTTAACAGCTAAAGTCAGTCCTTGAACAGATTGCATCTTTGAAAGGTATGGTCTTTTTAACCAGACAAGGATGCAGGATGTAATTCGCAATGAGACACATCCACATAACTAACACATGTTGATATGACAGTTTCTATCATGAGGAATCAATGCATGATTAGAAAACAGACGATACGACCAAGTAGTTCGATTAATGACATCATTGGATTCAGGTTCTTTCGTTATTCACATGGCTTTCACTTTATTCTATTTTCTGCAAACTGCTATTAGATACATATCGTTCTCGCGTGGACGGTGCCGCGAGGTACCAACTGACTAATGGTTAAATGAGGTGAACTGAACTTAAGTTAGTTAATTACAAATCAAAGGGGTCAGGATATTTTCTAGCAAACATCAGACATCGTTTTAGCCAAAAAATCTGAAAACACTGGTCCATTTATTTGAAACAAATAGCCTGGATGACTACCAATTGAAACAAGAAATTAGTGGTACTGTCCGCAGCAAAATCCATGACTGTGAACTGTTAAATGCCAACCGTTTGACAGAAAGTTTAACTTCCTATCTGTACTGCAACCTTTGGGTTTCGTTGAGTCTCGTTCATCTGCGCTGCACAACTCGGTTCGAAGTGACCCAGGAGGCTATTGTATCGATCAGGGCCAAGTTTGCTACTGGTTGCGCAAAGACAAATATTCATTCCCATTCAGTGATGGGGCGAGAAAAGTTCAATCGATCATGTGATCCACCCAGGGGGCTGAAAGTGGTTAACTGGATACCGGCTCGTAAAGTTGGCTTTTGGGGGTGAAGAATGCAGAGATTATCCATTGCCCATAATATGGTTATTTAGGTCGCTTGAAGACTGATCGACCGCCACCGCGCTAACAGGATTAGTGTAACCGGGAAGCAATTTCCTTAGCACTGGTATTAGCTTTTGCTTTGTTTATGGCCAGTGATAAAAGTGTTCACTTTGAGATCAAAGTTCAGTTCAGCTCAGCTTGCTCAACCATTAACATGTGCTCTGGTTTTGGTTTCCACCATACAGCACCATCTGCTCAAAGAGGAAATGAACGGAGGACAATGAAAGGCCGACGGGAAAACAGCAATACAATATAATACAATACAAGTTGAAGAACTGTACAGAAGAAGAAAGGTTTCGGATGCAAGGACGCCACTGACGGCGACACTAAGCCACATCTGTTGTATCTAACCATTGCTTCCGGGGATTTCGCGGGCCTAAACTCGGTAGTTTAATTGCAACTATACGAGCCAGTCTACTGGTTAAAGCTTCCATGCTTTTTCTCATGTCATCGACTGACAACCTCGAACCACCTTCCGACCATTAAATGTTTCGAAGAACAGCGTACAACGAGGCAAGCGTCTTGTGGGCAGACGCAAAACATGTCCCAACCGCCTTAACCTATTCTGGTCCAGTGCCTGTTAAGACTGGACCCTAGAACCCAACTTCTGAGTTACTCACAGGAGTCTCTCAACATATTCTACCAATACCATAAAGACGGCAGTGTTAAAACACCAAAAGTGTTCCTATATCTTCTGCTCTCAAGGACCATGTTCCAGAGCGGTAGAGAAATAGCGACCTCACTGCTGCCGTGTAGGCTCGACCTTTGGTCGATAACCGAATGTTACAACGACGCCAAAGATGCCTCAAACGAGCAAATACCAATCGGGCTTTCTGTACACGCGAAGACACTTCAGTTGACATACGACCGCCAGGTGAGATACAACTACCCAAGTAACTAAATCTGTCCACTTCATCCAGTTGCTTCTCTGCAAGAGCAAGATTCGGCTTTGAGCGAGTTCACTCCTTCAACAGCATTTTACACTTTGAAGGTGCAAAACGCACACCAAAAATTCCACATTATCGTTTAGACGATCGAGAAAAACCTGGAACTTACTTGGATTTTTACTCAGTAGCACAACATCGTTAGCATATTCGAAGTCAGACTACTGTCGGAGCAAATACCAATGCCACTATTCTCACATGAGGATAGGGCTATCGCCGTAACCGTCTCAGTGACGAAATTGGAAAGAGATTGCCTTTGTGAATGGTCAGAAGCTTTCAGCAGTCGGTGTTTGCTGAGTCCTCACCACAGGTTTTTGGCGTTTAATGACATCAAGACCTCATGTAGAAGCCATTGATCACCATTCAGTAGACTCGAGCTGTCTTTAACAGCTACAACGTGGATCGGAATAAACATATTTATTCGCTAAAATTACAACTACTGACAAAATTCACACAAGACTCTCAAATCACTTTAGGTGATCACAAAATTTCCGCATGATGTATCGGTGCGCGATATACATTGTACAAAAACGTGTGTTTAATTATCTTCAGATGAAGAACGTTAAAAACAAATTGCAGCCACCAAAGAATATCCAGCGAGTATCAAACAATGACCAGAGGCAGATAAACAGCGGAGAAGTCTGTAATGATCAAACTTTCGACGAATGTTATTCAGTGGTGCATGCCAGTTGTGAAGCAGTCCGGCTTGCTTTCGAATGACAGGTTTCACGTAGTACCTTTCTTCGGTAACGTCCTTAAAACGTATGCCCCTATGTAAATAAAAAAACCGGTTGTTGGACCAAGAGCAGTCAGCTGGTTGTCTGAGGTCTGGTTTGAACCCCATCACGTCCGACAAAGCAAGAACAATCAAATGACTTCGAGTCCGTTATTATGCGCATCTTGAATATTACCGTGATACAAGATTCATACGGGATTTAGGGTAGCCATAACCGAATCAACATAAAGCGCATTTCTCGACCAGCATCATGTTACTGGGTGACTCATTTATTCATCGCTGTCTTCCGATTGACCTTGATTCCTTCATCAGGACCATTTCACTGTGAGCACTTGATTAGGCTATTGTTTCACCGGATCAGGCGGGTCCACTCTCTTGTTCTTGATTGCAGATGAACAGCACCCGACTGTTGCATGACCCATCGCTTGCAAACCGAGACAATTTCGTTTGTGGCAAGGATTAAAAACTTCCCCTGATGCACTGTACCAGTCATACAACAAATAGCTGCGTGCCATAACTCTGCATCTTTGAAGCCTCATTATTACAAAACCAACAACAGAGAATGAGGTCGTTCTGTACTGCTGGATCTACCATTCGTATGGCCAACCATGCACTGTAGCTCAAAAGCAAAACGATCACGAACTTTCTATTGTTAGGTTAATATTTGGCTAAAAACTAATGATAATGAAGAATGTTAGTAAACAAAAATGGCCATATCAAACGAATAGAACATCCTACCTGCAGTATCAAAAACAAAACAAAGTGGCAATACCAAATTCATCCAACAGAAGCCAGGGGAGAGTCGTAAGGTGTGACACGAAAAGAAGTTACAGAAAATCTACGGGACATAATTTCACACACGCTAGAACCCAATGATACACTACCTAATCGTGAGGGAGATCAACTTGTCAATGCACTTTAAAACATTCATTTTATCAAGTGAGAGGTCCATGTTGACGAAGATGGGAAGTGACCTTCAACCACTACGAAACGGAGATACAAACGAAAATAAATCCTAGTGGTTAAGATACTGTCCATTCTGTGAATATGAACTCACACAAAATCTCGAGCATTCACACGATTAACTATTTTCCCCAGGCGGATTCGATTTCCCAGCGATGAATTTGTGCGCGACTGATTGCTCAGTGGATTCGGACTTAATTTCTGGCGCACTTTTGCACCGGAAAAGCACATGTTTGATTGTACTTCAGCTCGCCTAAACTTTGTGCAGCCAGAGTCAGATGCGCTTCGGTTCGGTCGGCAAGTTCGCTGTCCGCCCTGCGCCACCAGGTCCAAGCTACGTCGCAAACTCAACCGGAGTAAGATGGCACTGGTAATTCGGCTTCGATTATTTGAAGAATTGCCGCTGGTGAGTTCGTCGTTCGTGCTTGGATGATGGCGATGGTGATAGATTTCAGAACTGGACAACGGAAGCATCGGAGGACAAGATAAACGTGCACACGCACCGGGTAAAGGTCGTGTATCTGGAGACTGGTGTCCGATTCGCTCTAACCGAATACTTGGAGGCGGTGTCGCAATAATGCCAGCGGGAGTAAACGAACGACGGAGTTTCCCGCTCAGTGCATACAAGATGGCGATCAGGAAAAGTGCATTGAGCTGTACAAAATCAACAGAAAGAGTTGTAACAAAACGCTACTTTTACATGGATAGGAAATTTTAAAGATATTTCGCCGTCGGACTGATAACAGAAAAACGAAGTGGAAACGTAGCTACTTATCTATTGAGTTTGACATCAAGATCGCAAACGTAGGACCATCCGTTGAAGAGACCTTATTGGGGTCGATGATCAGCAGGTCGACAGAAAATTTCAGGATAGGCACCGGAAGATCGATATTCTTTACAAGAATCATACGTCGAGCGCACAAAGTATAACCAGTAGAAGTAAGACACTAGCATGGGGGAAACAAGTATTTACTGATTGCATCAACAGTGGGATAATAATAAAGCGTGTCGTTTTCCGTCAGCAATCATTAACAGCTACCGCGTATTTCAGAATGACTTCATTCAATGACAAACAATGATTTTTAAAATTTCATTTTAGCGTACAGAATTTCGGTGAATATGTTTCAACGCACACTGGTTACGAAATGTAGAATAGTTTTTTGACCAAACGGATGTCGGTTTCGGCGAGTAAGATGAGTAGCGAAAGTTGGGAGTATGGACATTGGTTGGTGGTTCGAGATTAGCCACTATTTATCCTACTTCTGGAGCTTAAAAACATCACGTAATTAATCGGATGGATGCTATCAAAGTGAACGTCTCGCAACGAAATGCAGCTATGGATTTATTGCGCAAAGACAGGGAACTGTTTGTTGACTGCGGTAAAACGCCTACCAGTAGCCGGTACAAGAAGCGTGGACAGCATGGACAGCTCCTCCAGAATACAGACAAAATATTTCAAAAAAATTGGACGGTAAGCTTATGGATTACTCGATAAAGCCGTGGATTACACCAAAATACAATCAATGCTATCAGATCCTGAATGCTGCCTTCTGAAAAACAGAACAATGCGAAGTGATACAGAAAAACCCCTCGAAAACCTGATGGAGTAAACAACAGAAATAGTACGAAAACAGGTGGCCTAGAACTCCAAACTGAGGTTGCTAACTACCGCAAAAACGATAACCATCGCTGACCTCCAGCCAAATATCATGGTAAACGTAAACTCGCCTAAGTGGAGAGATTTCCAGAGGCTAATAAAACATGGATACACGGAACCCCCGACTGGTGTCCACACTTACAGCACTATCCAATCATAGTAACAAAATTGATGTCTTTTTCGTTTTAATTAATGTTGTGTGGGGATTAAAGAGCGAAATTTCCCTGGGAACAAACGGCCAGTTATTGTCGCTTATCAGGTACGCGTACTCGATACTCTCTGGTCCAATCTCCCATAAACCTGTACGTTGCGACATCTGAATCACTGTGAATATTGAATGGATGGACTCATCATCAGCACACATATCCCTAACGATTCATCGGAATTTTAGTGCTAAATCCGGCAGCCATCTGCATTCCGTCACTAGTATTCATGAGCATACAGCCTCGAGGAATTATGCGTTGAAAATATATCTGACAATATTCGGCGTCTCGATTTAAAAATCCAAATTCTTTTATCAAATGGACATTTTATTTAAAAAAAATCAAGGAAAATGCGAGAATCGCACAAATCGGTACGCTAGTTGGAATAACAAAAGCTACTAGAGCATAATCTATCCACACTCACCCGCGTGCTAGCACTGGGAGTCTTTGGAGCTTTACAGGTTAATTTTCTACCCATTGTTTGTGTGCAAATGTTTGGCTTATACCTTGTACTTATCATGACTTGGATCAACGTAATTACGCACCCACATGCCGAGAAACTGAGCCATGGTACGGACCGAGTGGCATGTAAAAATAGGAGAATATCATGAACGATTCCGCTTCGTACCACATCCTCACATAAGCAGTTGGACGTGTAACCACATCAATAAAAGCGACCTAATTAATCTCTACGCCAGAGAGTTCGTGTCTCCAAAAATAAATGAGCGGGTTTAGAAATTTCGATTTATTAAATATTGTTAGTAATGAAAGAAAACAAGACATTGCATTTTATCAGAATGTAACCGTTTCGCAGAGAAATACAAGAAGTTGTAGTTTGAAAAAAGATCACGTCTCCAGACTGAGTAATGATAGTTAGTTTAATATATTATAAAAAATAAATTAACCGTTCTGTGAAAATCCAACTAAAAGTTGGAAAACGCGAATATGAAAGGAAACATGGCACAGAACTATACATGGTCTCAATAGACCCGGAGAAGCAAGATGCTATAAGGTCCAAAACCGGGGATCGGGGTTAATCGGTTTCGTCGAAGAGCAGATCGGTACATTGATGGACGATCAGTAAATAATTTTTGGATGTTAATTTTCTTGTTTTTAGTGGAGTGATTAGTGCTTTCGGTGAATAATTATTCACGTAGTAGACTTTTCAACGAAAACCAAACGAGATAGCGCATTCACCACTTGAGACTGAATTGGATTTCCATGTATACAACTGCTGAAATGGAACAAAATAGAAATTTCCACGCTCCGACCTAATCAGCATCAGCTGGATTTTCAAACACATTACAAATAACGAACCCTTCGACAGCATCTAAAACATATCGAATACGATATCGCAATACGGGCTGCATTAAATTTACGAATAAATAACACTACAGTCGCACCTCACCAAAATCGCATCTACTGATAGAATCATCATCATCATCATCGTTCAGCGTTAAACAGCAAGGCAAGCCTCAATGGTTGCTGCCTTCTCCCCAAGGTTGCACATATCTATAGAAAGAGCGAATATCCACAGGGAACTGGGAGTGGACCTAAGCAGGTGGGAAAAATAACATCCCGCTACAGCCTACACACGGAACACAGTCTAACTGTGCAAATGCACTCTTTCAATCATTCTGATTCGATAGAAAATGACAACACGATCGCCACTGTTCACGGTTCATTGCCATATACTTCAGTGTATCTAGCCAGCAAGTCGACGAGTCTTTCGGACCCCACCCAACAAGACGTGAGACGCCTGCTCTGCCTAAGTTCGCCAAGCATTTTCTCATCCCACGTTGCCACGTCATCTGTTCACCTCCACATGGCTTCTTCCATTCCTTAGGAGGAACACAAAATAGGGCACGGTATGGTAGACGAGTGTTCGTCATACGCAACACGTGACCCAACCAGCGTAGTCTACTAAGTTTCATGCGCTGAAACAAGCTATTCTCAGAAGTGGCACCCAATACCAGACTCCTAACCTCAATATTACTCACCTGGTCGCTCCATCCAATCCTAGCCATACTACGTAAACATCGGTTGTCGAAAACCTCCAACCGACGAACATCTCCCACACGCATACTCCACGTCTCGCAACCGTACAACAGAACTGAACGCACTGCAGCACAGTACACACGACCTTTCAACTTCAGTGAAATATCAGGCCGACGCCACAAGTGCTTCAATTCAGCGTAAGCTGCACGAGCCTTGGATGTACGCATACTTACCTCCAATCCCGAGCTACTATCGTTAGACACGCAGCTACCAAGGTATGTGAAACGGTCCACAATCCATCCAGTATCAAGTTCGGCGCTGCTGTCGTCCAGTCCTCTACCAGCACTTTGCACTTTGAAGGTGCAAAGCACATGCCAAAATAGAATCCCCACGCTTAGCCGGTGCTGTCGTATGCAAAAAGCAATTATGTCTCAGCCTATTCCACAATGGATTTTAATCGTTTCTACTTCTCGAGAACTTCACAATTAATGAGAACCTTGCCCATTTCTCTAGAACAGCTTGAGTTCGAACCCAAAATCTGCCGACCAATTTGGTGATGGATGGAAACTCACTGGCGCCCAACTCGTTGATACTTGGTCCATTAATAAATTTTGTGGTGCCATGTTACTCAGTTTCTGAGCCACAGCTACTGGCTTCTCGTCCCCGTGCAATGGGGCACTAGCGGCTACCGGATATGCCTCTTCCACTGCACTCATGTATAAAATTAGCAGTAAAGGATTAGTTTTCCATACAGTATTAACACTGGATGCAGAACCCATTATCAACCTTGTTTCCTCATGCATTTGCTGTACTTTTCACATACAGCAGTTCTGACTGATTTCGAATCATCCCCTCTACTGCACTTCAGTATTTCTTAAGGGAAATTCTACTTCGTATTCTACTGGACCAACCTCAGAAGACTTTCTTATAAGAAATGACAATTGGTAAAAGCCACTTCGACAGTAGGACAAAATGACTTCTTTAGTTTTGTAGCCTTGATGAATAAAGTCTTTCGGAGATTCATGAAGGTGAAATGAGTTGAAATTTTTAACAGTAGGGACCATCAGCGGTAATACTCGCTTTCTGTTCGATAAGAAGCCGGGTTGAAGAAAAGTTACTTAGATCCGTTCCTGATGCCAGACTGCAGCATCGGTAAACCTCGTGAATTCGTAGCCGATCGGGAAAAACCATGTGTCTGCATTTTAATCGACTCGAGATATACATATGTAAAACCTTTTGCATTAAACTTCACATTCTAAGCGAGTTGCTTATGCGAATTGACGATTCAGTCTGTCCTGAGACATTTCCCTCTTGAATCGGTGCTGATTCGACCAGTCACTGTTTGACTGGTTCTTCTTAGGCGACAACCGCGCCAATACCTCTATAGTTTGATGAGTTGAACGCCGTCACTATAACTGTTTTGTCCCCTAAAAAGATGGACTGTTGCAAGCAGCTTTTCACGCTATTCACTACCCTGTTGGTTACATTAATTACACTAATACTCTCAAAGATACCCGCAGTTCTAAGGCACGTTTGCTGAAGAAAAATTACGAATGCCATCATGAAGGCTGGGTATACAAACATAATCCGTGGAATGTCATACTGACTGAGAACATTAGTGTTTGGTGTCTTTTGCAGAAACTGAATTGTACGGCTGACTTAAGCCAGCCCAATGACAACAAATAGATTTGAAACTGACCTATATTATTTGCGCCTATTTAATACTACCACCAATTAATTGCAAAAAAACAAGCCAGTTAGGACTTGCATATTTAACTCTTTGCTGCTGCAAATGGACGTGTTGGCAAGTGCAACTTTGCAAGGACACAGCGGAATGCTTCTTTATCAACTGTTTTGTTTTCTGCCTCACATTTAACCGTCATTGACATGCACTGAGCACCTGTTGTTTGCCACTGACTGGTATGATTCGAAATTGTGCGGAAGGTAATCAGCTTGACCCCGGCTTTGGATTCGCATTTTGGAAGATTAAAATGTCGGAGATATCGGCAAAATCATTAATTTCCTTCAAATAGACATCCGCTCACACCAAACGTTTTGCCCATCCCTAGCGATAGGCACAGTAAGGTATACACACTCAAATCATTTCATTTCTTTGAAAAGGGGCTAGAATTTTGGGAAACGGATAATGACGTTCGATGAAGTGACAATTGATTGACTCGGTTTTCGACTACGACCCTCCCGTGCTAAGAACAGGACCTGCTTTTCATAATCATGAATTATTATTGCGCTATTGCATCTGTCTTGTTTTTGTCGCTGGCAGTAAGACAAGCACAAACACTGCGCACCGATTGAGACCGATTCGTTTTATGCTAGTCCATTCAAGTAGTCACCTCGGAGCGTTCCGATCTACGGTCTTCTTAATGTTGTTTCCAGTGCATAATGATTGAAAATGTGCGTGTGTGTGTGTGTTGTGTTGATTGGTTCTGATCCGGAATACATCAGTGTTGTTCTTTGGTTTGCGATTCGGAAGATCACATTCATCCGTACATGAACTGGCCTAACTTGCGCAAGTTATCAGCCACAAGTTAGTATGGGACTGTTATTATTAATACCTCCGGGGTCAGCTCAATATTACTCCTCTCAGAAGAGCAGTTACCAGGGCTTGTCAAACTGAGACTCTATATAAAAGCCGTTTGATAGACAACCGAAGCTCCCATACACGGATTTACTCGAAACCCCGACAGATACTAGTTTGTGAACGAATTATTTCATGCCGAAAAATCTAAAACGTGTAATGATGGAAATCCATGATGCTCGTGGGTTACTCGCAAAAAATAAGTGGGGTCTTCTTTGCAAGAAATGAAGAAAATATTTTAGCTAAAGAATGGACACGGTATAGGACGAAAACTTTCTCTGAAGCTACAAGTAAATGGTTTCTGTTGAGGAACTAACCTGTCACTTAATGCGCACAAGATTAAGCACATGTGGCTCAATAGCACATTTGTCCTTCGTGTTTCTCCATTATTTTATCTGGCCACCTAAATTAGATTCAGTCAATCTTGTAACAGGGTTTGATTAAGCTGTACACTATTACGGTATAGGTAGTGCTATGTAAACGGAAGCTAAACGGGTGTTTGATCACTTTCATTCTGTGGAATAATTATTTTCCAGAGCGAATTCAGGAAAAAAAGTCGAAGAAAAGCTGCTGTATAGCCGTTAAAAAGCAAGCATTACAGGTTGTCTATAAGTCAGACCGCATTTCACTGAAGTCCAGCTCATCGAGCGAGATGAATAATGCGGTGAATTTATTTATGGGAGAAATTTCTGGGCAACTTTTTACTGATGACTAGTCACACGTAACTGATGACAAATGACTGCTATATGCCTTGCGGATTCAAATATCGTTAATTTTACCGGTTAAATGAAAGTCTCAAATCAGTTAATATTCCAGTCACTTGAGATCTTTAGTTCTTTTTCAAGGACAAGAAGGGTAACCGTTTGGTACGTTCTCCCACTGGATTGAACACAACCGGTTTTGTCAGTACATTAACGGTAATAAACACGAAATTCACATCAGGCATAAATGTGATGAAACCTCTTTGTTTGTAGTTCATTCTTTCCTTTGCGCATAAAAAAACAGATCAGCAGTCAAGCATCCGTCAAGTAAGCCAAATCATATAGGCAGAAGTTACTTTTGTCTTGGCTTACTTCACTACTTTTTGCTTGGCTCGTATGATTTCAAAATTAACTTGCGACTGGAGATTCTCTTCAGGGATCCACGAAACCAGAGAGTCAAAGGTAAAGCCCAAACTATACAGGAAGAATGTTGTAAATCACCCACCTGAATAGTTCCACAAAGGATTACGTTATCTTTGATTAGGATGTGAGGACGCAGAGATTCCAGTAAACTGAGGACAAGCACATTAGTCAAGTTGGTTTATCGGTCAACCGAGTACGAGTTTTACGAATTGACATATTTTTCGACCAAAACATCAATGCGTTAAACGCTGTGCAGCGGAATACGTCATACGCCTGATATTTGATGCGCATACAGGTGTTCGCGTACGGCAGAGTTAGAAAATGTTAAGGTCCGAAAAGGTTTAGCATCAGGCAGTGCATGGCGAGAAACCTGTTAGTTTCCCTTTTTGTGATGGTGTGGAGACAATATTTTGCACAAAACTGCATGACATTGAGGATGATGCCAACAAATTAATAATGATTAAAGTGGCGACCCTCTCGGTTTGCTAGACAAACAGAAGCCGCTTGCCGTTAAAATTTCGTTATTTCGCTTGACGATGGTCATCCTCCGAACCGCGTTGTTGGACCGTTGTCGAATAACTAATGAACTTTGTTAGGAAGGCTACGATTTCATGCACGCACGAAGGTTTATACACTCCTGTCTAACTTGTTCAGTCAGATTTAAGCTATTTTCAAGTGACTGTGCATTGATTTGAACCAGTGGACGCATTCCATCGAAGAGTTGTGAACTTGAAACCTTGAGTTGTCTAGCTTTGAAACAAGCATGAAATTCAGACGTAAAATTGCGCACCGCAACTTATCCAAACATTGACATCAAAATTATATTCGTTCGATGAACTAGGAATTCTGTAACATTTGCCACACACTTTCCGCAATTTCAATGAGATCTAGTTATAATCGTTTGTGAGCGTCACAAAGAAAAGAAACAGACAAACGGATGGTGCATAGAGACCAACTAAGGCGAAATGCATATATATAAACTGGCATTGGGCAGAGCATACGAAGTACAATAGAGTTCCGAAGATCCGGATATGATGGGGTTCTTATCAACACGACAGCGAATGAGACTCATAAAAAATCAAAATCCTGCGGAGGAAACCCGTTTACAAAATTTTGTTTATTCATCCATATGCGAAACATAATACTGAGAAGAAAAACCAATACTTTCGGGCTGTGTCCTCTTTCTGACGGACGAAAATCATCCGAATCACCTTGTGATTCTTAAATGGATTCATCATCCATTCACGCTCCTAACGAGTTAAATGAGATTCTAGTGGGAATCTTGTAAGCCTTTTAAACGACACAAAAACTTTGACACTTTTGACTGTTCCACTGTTCTGGCTCGCATTACTCGACAGCCATTGGTCTAACTAATCCCGCTGACGTTTCCAAAAACCAGGCTAGCTATTGTGCTATTTCTTCGTCTGATGTACGCCAAACTAGAGAGATAACACGTAGGAATTCAGAAAGCGATACAATAAGGATAAGGATAAAAAAATCGCTGTGTGATATCGCGCAACGGTACATCTGATTCTAAAAAGGTACTGTCGCTAACTGCTAACAAGAATTTGCGTTAACTACGCTCACCAATGTCAGGTCCTTTGCTGAACATGACTCAGTGTAAAAGTTGAGAGGAGGATAATCCTCATTTAATTTGGGAACACATTAGGCAACTAGGAATCAGACTGCAAAATTAAACCCAACGCAACATCTAACAAATTGCCTATAAGAAGTACTCGATGCTGGTGTCCAACGTACTCAGTTTCAGGAAGATAAATGGTCCACCACGTATTAGGAGACCCACAACAAAACTTGAAAGTAACAATAACTAAGGGTACCCACTGCAGGCCGAACAGAGTTCGGGACGTCAGATAAACTGTTTTGAGTTATCAGACTGTTTGGAACGGTTAAGCGACTCAGTGAGATGTACTTCGGTTGATACAACAAGATAGGCCAAATCATTCACGTGCAAAATCTATCGTTTAACGATAAACGGAAAGCTCCGCAAAAACAGTTGTGTCGTGTGCAAGCGATCCGTTGACCCCCTCCAGATCAAAAGCCTGTAATGTGATGTATATCACACACACCCAGAAACGTGCATGACGGACGGTTGCAGTTCACTTGCTCGGATTTAAAACAGGAAGAACATAAATTCCTGAAATCCTATGATTTAGAAGTCCTGAAAATCGTCCAAGGTATGTTTGCTTGGTCTCTTGGCTACTCCTAGCCGCGAAACCACCTTGGAGAACGTCGGTTCCAACATGAAATTACCGACACCTTGCGGTTCAAACGCTGAAATAGCCTCGAAAGTTGTAACAAATCAAAGTTAGCCTAACTCTCGGCCCGCGCTGCCTACTGCCTTGATCAGAGTTCCCTCTCTTTTATGCAACCTATCTTCTGTCCCCAACAGCGTACTATCCCCCTGACTATCCACAGTGGTCCCACTGATGACATGACCGACGCTTGCAACCGCGCGTTGACCGATAGTGCTGCAAACGACTTGCAGTCTCGTATTTCAGATTTCCCCACGTCTGGTCAACCACTGAATATGAGTTTCTTGAACGTGTATAATCTTATGCAGATTAGCCAATAGGCACGCCTACTGCCTACAATGTGCTCACTGGCAAATGAGGTGAAACGTGATTTCTAGATCCAAGTACTGTAATTCAACTAACTGCGCCTATGGTTCATCAAGGTGTTTTTTGGACACCTCCGAAAACGAAACAGTCTAACCGGCGGGTTAACGTAGTGTTGGAATAGTCTTGGTTGACAAGTCTGAAGCGGCTCTTTTAAACTGGATCCCGGTTAATAGACGTCTATGTGCTGAAGACCACAAGGTTCGAAAGGATAGTTGGTAAATTCAGCTCGCTCGTGATTTTGGCACATGCTCCACCGGACGGTAACACCAACACACAAAAGGACAAATTTTTGGACGAACTCGTCACTCCCGTTCGTAAGGCCAAAAACTCTGCTAGTGTAGTAGTAGGTAGTGATTGCAATCAACGGGTTGGAAAACGGCTCTTGTTTAAGTAATGTTGCGTCTTACTCGTGCGGATAATAGGTTGGTTCTGTTCAGCACGAACCTCCGACACAATTTGTTTCGCACAGTAGCATGGCACTCCACAGGCAGTCTGAGTCAGATCGACGGTAAAGCACAAAGCTACAGTTGATGCGGTTGCCCTGAACCGTAAATCATACTGGCCCACGTAAGCAGAACCAATCTATGCATTAGACAATGCAATTTGTGCTGCAGCCCAATGATCATCGACACACCGCAAACCCGGTTTGCCGTAGAACGTCTGTCTGATCCCAATGTTCGCACCAGCTATGAACATAAACTATCAGGCCAACTGAGAACTCCGACGAACGCCAGTGCAGATGACCACTGGTATCAAATCAAACGGATGATGCACTTGGTAGCGGCTCACGACTACAATCCTAGATCCAAAGTACATAGAAGACACCGGATTTCTTAAGGATCACTTAGTCGAAAGGAGCAAAAACATAAGCTCTCCAACTGTAAGGCGGTGAATAAGATATGTCGACATCTACAGCGTAAAGTGACGATAGGCTTTAAGAGGGGCCGAAAAAATTGGTGGGCCAAGATGGACGAAGAAAGGAAAGCAACAGATGTCGTTTAAACTTATAAACCACACCGGTGGGCGACTAAACGACGACAGAAATGGAGACCCCTTTAATGGCAGCAAGCAAAGATTCGACTGCTGGATTGAATGCTTCAAGGAAAAGCTTAGAGGACCATGCACTAATAGACGAACTCCGACAGCGAATCCGTGGGATGTGCCACTTGAACCGTTAACAAAGTGTAAAGTAGAATCAAATATTCGGCTACTGCAACGGGGAAAGCCGGTCGGAGACGACAAAAGTCCCGCAGTTCTTTTCGAATTTGATGGATGCCTGATAGAATAGCTTACATCCTTACCCCGTAACATACCGAAGGGAAGCGTACATTCTTCTCACGGGACGAATGACTGATTGCATCCACCTGAAACTTCTTAGCTTACTATCCTTGGAACAAATGCCGACATTGTTCTTCGACATGAATCTTTTTATTCCACGCTTTTCCAAACCGGGCAAATCCGAATCCATCGAGTGGTTTAATTACAAATACAAACATGCTGTACCCTTGAAGTGCTTACCATTTCGCCACTGGTGCAGTCCCCCACTCCCGTCTCCATCCACTGCTTCGAGAGAGCTATGGACAAGTGTTCGGCAGCAACACAGAGGGCCAAAAAGTGCATCGTCTGCTGCAAAGTAGAATGTGTCTCATCCGCCACTCGTAGCCGAACACTTTGTTTTCTTGCTAGAGCCACCTCCCGTAATTTCTGTCCCTTCCATCTTCCATGCCATCTGTAATTCCTCAGGTGATCTTATTTGTGGAACAGACGAGAAAGCTGAGGTTTTTGCTTCCCGGGTCGCCCCCAATTTCACGTTACCCGATTATCCTACACCTCCGGTTTCTTCCATTCCCACCGTCCCTCTTTTTCTTTACCGTTAGTACTAGGAAGATCCGCCAAGCACTACCGTTTTACAACGTTTCCAAACCATCCGGTCCGGAGAGATTTCACTCATCACTCTTAAAATGTTTGCCCATCTGTTGACTTTTCTCTTATATTGCCTCTCCTCACAAGCTGTCCACTTTTACGATCCCATAAATACATCATGATTCTCCCTATTCATAAGCGGGACGATCCTTCCAACCCTAACAACTATCGTCCGATGTCCCTCACACTTGCTATTTAGAAAGTATCCAAAATTGTCATCCCCGACCTACTGCGTTTACGTCTCGGCAACAAAGGACGACTGAGCGGCCACCAATATGGATTTCAATCTCATCATTTAACGGGTGACCTACTGGCCTTCGTCTCGCACTCCTGGTCGGCTTCACTCGACAATCACAGAGGAACACGCCTAATGTAGCTCGACATTTCTAGGGCACGAAGGTTTTCAGGTGGAACTGCTCTCGTTCCGATTCTCCCGGCTTTTGTATCATGGACATCAAGTGTTTCCAGTAAGTAAACCATCTGTGTGCGAGATTATGAAGTCCTGCCCTAGCCATTTTCTAAACACTGGGATTCTACAAGGTTCAATACATGCGCCCACTCTCTTTCTTTTACTCAATAAGGCTCGCGTGTCCACTATCTCGGACCCAACCCATTCTTTTACTAGGACGCCATGCAAACACAAACATCGATAGCAACCTTTGCGTAGCCAGTGTTTCCTTAAGCTCCGACCTAGAACACATCTCTCCGTAGTGCCCAAGCAACGATGTCACATTTAATATACAAAGCCCAAACCCCGCTCCCCATATCTGAATACTTCAGTCACTTGTGGGATGGGATTTCGCCTACTTAGCTTTCTAATCTTGATCTGGTTCAACGAAAGGCCGTCCGGTTGATGGATAACCCTTCATGTACATCTACTTTGCGGTCACTAGCCTATCATCGCGCAGTCACTTCACTCTCTTTTCTACCCTTAATATTTTCTTTTTTTCGTTTTTCAGAGCTTCCTTCGGCAGTTCTTCCTCCTGTAACCCTTTATCACTTTTCTTGCACACAAACAGTTAGACCCCTTATCAAGTTTCTGTTGCTGGAAGTCGTACTTTTTTCTTTCAATCTCATATTTTCCTTCAAACTTCTAAACTGTAAAATACCCTCCCACTTTCTGTATTCCCACTCACGAACAACCTTTCACTCTGCGAAAGCCAGATGAATAAACTGGTTTTTACGTGAACGTTCTATTCACTTCCTCACAATTACAGTCTTTTGACAAGGGGGTTTACCTCTTATGCGATAATTCGCGTTGCGTAAAAAAGGAAATACACAATGATCGTAGTAATTACCATGGTATCAGCTTAGTTCTGATAGTCACCAGTGGTTTAGCGTGGAAAATATTGCATGGTCTCACGCCGATTCGCGAGAACAACCCACAGCAGGCCGGATTTTGCCCAGGTAAGGTTGGACTGATAAGGTTTTCAGCCTTCACCAACTACACAAAGTGTCACACACACATGAACGACATCGCCAGACAACCATGGTTTCGGTCGAGTTAAAAGCCACGTTCGACTCAGTCAACTGAGCAGCACTACCCAGTGCTCCATATAAGAAAGGTAGGTCAAAGAAGTTCGCGCACCTCCTGGGAGCTTTGTACTCATGACTCTAGGGTCGCGTAAGGGCCACTCGCAGTGGACGCCCTGAGGGTACCTCGAACCGATTCTGGTAAGAAAGCCCTATACACAGGTAGCCTACAAAGGATAAGACTCTATGCTTACCGGGATCTTTGGCGAAGGGATGTCTAGCCCCATCCGAAGGCGAATAAAATAAGCCGTCAGTCACCGGTCTGTGGTAAGTTACCGGATATCTAAATCATCCTTGTAGGTGCGACCACGTGGTCGAAAGCTAGGGCCAAGGTAATCTTAGCCACTCTACTTTGGCTTGGACAACCACGTAGTACCAACCCCAGGGAGGAATCATGGATTCCCATGGATAACCAATGACGTGAAGCCAGAGATTAGAAGAGCTGGCATAAGCATAGTGAACTCTGTACAGCGTCCTTTATTCCTTCCTTTTTACCTCTCATTGACCTCCTCCGTCATGGTTCTGATGTCACCTTATCTGGACAGAAACCTTAGCTATATAAATATATCGCAAATAAACAAATGTTTATCCAAGGCTCGAGTGTCACAGTATAGACTGAGGCACTTGTGATGGGGATCTGATGTTGCGTTGAAGTCTAGAAGTTGTGTACTGTATCGAAGTCCAACCAGTTCTGCTGAATGGTTTCCGGACATGGAGATTACGTGTTGAAGATGCCCGCCAGTTGGAGTTTTCAATCATCCATCTTTGCGCAGTCTTTCTAGGTTTGGGAGGAATGACCGCATGAGTAGTCCTACGATTAGAAGTGGAGTATTCGGCGTAGTAATGTAGATGGAGAAAATGCACGGAGAACTTAGATAAAGTAGATGTATCGCATTTCTGTTCCCCGTCCAGCTGGTTGGAGACGCTGCAAAATATGGCAGAAAGCTCCCACTTTCTGTCAAATCGGAATGATTGAAAAATATAAGTTTGTACAGTTGGGAAGTATTCTATGTGTCGGTTACTACGGCGTTCTTCTCTTTTCTCACACGTTGCAGACCCACGGCCTGTTTATCGTGTATAGTCATTCATTCTTTAGTCGTGTGCAACATGATGAGAAAAGCCATCAAAAGGGTTCGCCCTCCCGCTTAACGTGGGACGATGGTGGTGAGGATGAGATCAACAAGACACAAATAGTCGATCTATGAGAATATGACCAGAGAATTAGTTCAAACAAAGCTTGAATCTGTGCACAGATCTCGAGAGTACCATAAAGCAAACAAGTGCCGGATAAAAATGGACAACACGTTATATATGACACGTGGAAAAACATGCGACCCGAGTTTTCCCGTAAATTCGGCAGATTTTCCCGTCTTTTATCAGCCTATGACCATCGTTTATTACACTCTGGCTATCGATCTTTAGCCGCTGACCATCGTTTACTAGCATCGGGCTCATTTCAACAGTCAAGACCCGAAATTGGAATAAACATATATTTTTCTTCTCAGTAGTATATTTCGCATACGGATGGATGAACAAAATTTCCCCGGAAGCACACAACCGGTTTTGCGGTTATTGCCACTCTTTAGGTATGCGTACCCGGTACTATTCTGTCCAGCCATCCCTATACTGGTGCGCCTCTTTCTAAGTTTCTCAAGAGAATCTCATTTGAATCGTTAGGAGCGTGAATGGATGGTAAATCCATTTAAGAGCTACATGGTGATCCACTCACGCTCTTGACGATTCAAAGGAGATACTGGCGAGAAACTAAGAAGGGGGTGCACTAGTATGGACATGGCTGGACAGAATGGTACTGTGTACGCATACATGAAAAGCGGCAATAGCCGCGAAACCGGTCGTGCGCTTCCGGGAAAATTTTGTTCATTCATCCGTATGCGAAATATACTACTGAAAAGAAACGCCAATACTTTCGGGCCCTGTGTCCCCTTTCTGAACGTTAGTCTTGCCTGACGGACGAAAATCCTCCCAATAACCACTTACCATCCATTCACGATCCTAACGATTCAAATGAGATTCTAGTGAGAAACACATTTATTCACTAAATTCATAGTCGCTGATGAAATTCGCACCAGGCTTTAAATCACTTCACTGTGCTACGCAACTCACACGTGTCGTACCCATTTTCGATATGCATCACTTAAACAAGTGTGTTTATTTATCTCT
This sequence comes from Fasciolopsis buskii, assembly GCA_008360955.1. NCBI lineage: Eukaryota > Metazoa > Platyhelminthes > Trematoda > Plagiorchiida > Fasciolidae > Fasciolopsis > Fasciolopsis buskii. The sequence continues at coordinate 245,655 of LUCM01006287.1, forward strand.
AGGCTAAGGCTACTAAGACGGATTAAGGCTACGAAAATAGGACTGGCAACTAAACGATTACCACAGAGTGTTAAACAACCAAAAAGCCTGCATCGATTCTTCATAAATTATCGAGCCACACCTCTCGTCAGGGACGTACTAACTCTCTCAGACTAAACCAAGACAACCAATCCGACAAAAGAGACCTTGTGTCATTTTACATAAAATCCCATTTAGCAGCAATTCTGATCAAGGACGACTGACTACTTGAACTGATTAGCTAAAGAAAGCCCAGCAAGACTCCCAGCATAAAGAATACTGTACGGTATTTTGTTTTTAATTAAAAGAAAACACCCCCATTCCACGATTGTGGTGAACATCACAACCTGCTGCTTGGTTATCCAGAGTTAGGCTGTTCATTCCATCACACACGATCTCAGCCACGCGTACGAGGAGCCGACGTAAGCCAAAAGATAATAAAATTCTAACCAGCCTTTCTGAAGAAGTGCATTTTAATTTGGAAAGTTTGCTTCGGTCGGAAATGGGGAAATGAGAAAACCATAATTAGAAGCATTATTTAGTACGTGGAAGTTAACCAAGGTATTCTACCACAAAAGCAGAACTAATTCGTTCAAGTGGTTTTCAGATTTGTCTGGAAGACGTCAGCAACTACTGATACATAGGGGACATTCGAGCACAACATACATGTAATAGGTTGGGAAATAAATAAATCGGTGATGGACTCACTCCAAGCATTGATAGCACGGGAATAGTGACCAAGTATCGATCACATCCTTCAAGAACCCACAATCTGAAACAAGCGCAAAGTTTATAAGGATAATCGAACATTGAAAACAACACGGAAAGTTTAGTTACTGGACTTACGAGCTCGTCATATCGTGGAGTTTAAAATGTGCTGTTTCCTCCTTTGCCAATGAGATGATCTATCATGGAGATCCACATCCAACTTACCACTGACAGTCATGGAAGCAACATTGTTGTTAGGTAACCAGCAATATATATATATATATATATATATATATATATGCACAGCAGCTGAACTGTCAAACGTTTAATAAACTATAAGATAAAGTATCCGTCATCAATGATCTTACATATCCATAGACTACTGACCAAAAGATTCGACTGCTATGAACAAGATTTCTCTCCAAAGAGTCACTTGCATGGTAAATCGCTGCGTTGTCAAATTAAGTCTCTCGCTGCTTAGATGCATCTAATATTACACCCATAATCATACAAACCATGCCATTTGGAAAGAAAACAGAATTACTACTCACGGGAGAAAAAGAGCTTTGTTAACCACGAAAAAGGGTCCATTCTATGACCTCATGCTAAGATTGCGAGTACTTCAAACAGGTTCAAGTTGCAATTCTCTAATAACCACTACTTGATCTACTTACTAACAAAAGATCCAACAGCCAGATTTTGTGAATGTTTACTTTTATTCAAAGCAACCGAAACAGATGAATGAAGACGGTGGAAAAAATATTTAACTAAATAAGATGACTTTTATTTGAAGCGGAAACTTTTCCCGATCAAATCAGCCCCAAGGAGGACTAATACCAGAGATAGTGAAAATCTGGCGATCAATGCGATAAAAGAGAAAAAACACTGTTTTAGTTCTAATATGCAGTGTATAAATGGTAGAATATTTAAACCGATTATGAAACAGTTAACCAGCTCATTTCAGTTGGCGCAGCCACTAGACTTGGGCCAACGTGCTCCGGTTTTGGTTGCTACCTAGCAACACTGAGAAGCAGTGAAGAAAAACCGAAAGATGGTCATACGGAAAGAGTATACTGAAACAAATACCTTGAATGCAAGTACGTCACTGTTTGCGGCATTGAGCCATATCACATGAGTCTCCACCCATCGTGTCGGGCACACTCGGCAAATAGTTGACCCAAACAGAATCAACGCAAAACTAATCACTAAACCCCACAAAGCCATCCCGAAGCTATCTCTGCTTTGTTAGGATTAGTCGGACGTGGGTATCTACTGACCTCATCTGCGACCCGATTACGGGATGAACGATTGTGAACTAAACGTCTTAGCTGTTGGTCTATTCGCCAAGGGCTTCAATGATTCACCGCATATCACTCAGGTTTCTTACTGAGAGGTCCAGCATTGTGGATATCCAGCAATATATGAACATCGGCACTGACTGCTTAAGATTCAGCCGACGTAAGAGCACGGCAAAGTGCAGAATAAGTGTTGAAACACCGTTCAGAGCCACTCTTGTTGGCAGGGTTTGAGCTCCATCCTGGAGAGAGTGGATATGCATAACTGATCGTTTCTAACAAGTCAGGCGTAAAAGTCACCCGATCGCTTTTTGCATAAAGAAAATGTGTCGAGTGAAAGAAACACCACATGCAGCTGTCATTAACATTTAGTAAGTTGTATTACTCTATCCTCTGTGCATCGAATGGCCGTAAATACCACCTAAAGCTCAGAAAACTATAGGGATTCTTTGCATAATACAAAAAAGAAAGTCAAAGTGACCGCCCCTTTATAACTCATAAATAAGCTTTCCTGTCACAATACATGCAGCATGGAATTGTCTACGAGATGGCAAGGCCAAGCACCAAAACCCGAGAAGCGTAAAAGATACCTGGTGTCTGGGGCGATCCTACAGTTCTCCCTAACATAGGAAGGGTCCACAGAGGATTTACAGCAATCATTGAAGTATCAGCTCAACCGGTGTTCCATCAAAATTACTAGTGATCTTCGGGAGTCGCAGGCTTTCTGCGGCCCGCGAGAAACAAGTTAGTTTTTGTCCCGTTCGTGGTTGCTTGGATTAAATTTCAGAGCTTCGCCAGCTAGTAGAATATCTATACATCTACCTAAGGTCTATAATGACTGTATTCTTGGAAATTCGAGTGGTCTTCGAATCTGTTGACGGCACTGTCATATAGAACTGCCTGCCCAGGGAAGAGTGACTTAGAAGCTTGTTGCTATCCTCAGAGAACTCAAATTACGCTTCCCTATCGTTTCCCGTTACCAGTGGTACACAGCAAGGGTGCTCCATTTCACTGCCCTATTCAAACTGGCAATCGAGGGTGTCTTTCAGAATGCTTCTCATGGACTCGATGGTGGTGCGGGACTTTTTCCTGATGGGTGAGTTGTAGATTTCGATTATCCCGATAATATCATTCTCCCGGGTGACGATCCGTAAGCCATGGAGAACGGTTTGAACCGCTTGGTGGCGAAGCATCAAGGTTTACAAATGCTTCTTTTTTTCTGAAGGCAAACTTTTGTTCCTAAATTGCCAGGAGTCTGAGTCCGAGTTTACTGTTTCTGGTGATGGTTTGGAGCAAGCAAAGAATTTTGTCTACCTAGAGAGTTGTGTCATAACTGAAAACGGTGTTGGGGAGGAAACCACAATCCGGAATGCAAAAGTCTGGTCAGCCTTGATCATCTGTGGCGCCACCATGATGCGAAGAGCAAAATTTACCATGATATTATTATAGTATACTATTCACATGTACCGGAGCTTACTGGAAGAAATGTTACGGTGGACGGGGAATAAAGTAGAAAAGAGGTGTTAAAAGCATGTTATCCAGTTCGATGACAGTTGGTTCCTTATGCCTTTCTGACAGAAACTTTAAAGACGATGAGTACAGGTGGTGATGACGAGAAGAATAACTGGACGGTGAGGATGTTGTTTTATTTGCTGTCTTTGTGTGCCACGACTGACAAATCTCACAAAATGAGAAAAAAAACCTAAAAATCCTGTGGGAAAACAAGTGAAAGACGCTCAGCATTTCTTCTATCTTTCAAATAAAGCATTTTCATTTCCACTTGCTTTTTCCCATGATTTGGATGACAATGTATGGCTGCAGATTTATGAAGTATAACAAGGGCAGAATTGTTGCGTTTGGGTTTTGGATGGCAAGTTTTGATTATACAGTCGCCTGATTTATATCTTTCCCATTTTTTCTGTTGTATACGTCATCCAATCCGCCGCCAGAAAGTTCTATTTATATATCTGTGATAGATTTTCTGTTGATGAACGACGTTGCGCGCTCTAACTTTGTTTGGAATCGGCATTTTTCTTTCTGCTAATCCAGTGGTCAATGGAAACCGTGACCACCACGTCCATCGTGATAACCCGCATAACTCGCCGTGTGAGTAAACAAGTCGAAATTAACGCGCTGCTAGTGATTCATCTCAAAAACAGTAATGCTGGTAGATAATGACAGATAGCTTCGATATTTGGTGTTTTACACCATGAGTGAAAAAGGGACTAATCTGGTACTTAGCACAGAGCACCTTATCTTACAAATATTGTTACGTTCGTGCTGTTACATGTATCGGACATAACAAACAAAATCAGATTGGGTTCCGATTTTAGCACAGTACATGTGATGTAAATCAAAGAATGTCAAGAGCCAAGCTTGAACTTGAAACCAGAAAGTGACGACGTGATTATTAGTATCATGAAGAAACCATGAATGAATGCCAACTGAAGGTTTCTGCTAGGCACTGAAGGTTAAAAGCTAGAAGCTTGACGAAGTATTCGCCTGATTCTCCAGGTTGGTGTTCCATTTGCGCTGGAGACTCAGCGGGGGAATTGAGTGGAAGAATGATTTATCTATGTAAATTAGCCTCCAACCAACCACTCCCCGTTGCCTTGCGGACAGGTCCTTGTTAAAATCAGAGGTTGACTGAGAACCCTAATTCTTTCTATGCTTAGCGGCTGGATTACCTCGCAGAACTCCCCCACAAACCAACATGAATAACATAAACCCTAAATTTCGTACTGCACTGGTCGTCCCCCAGGATAATCAGGACAGCGCTATCCTTTACTTCGAGCAGAGTGAGTACGGTAAGTATGGTCCTGCTCAGTTACCGAGCTGGGTTAATGCCCCTCTACCTTTTGAGTCACAGGTCCTGGTTAAGCTTCGTAAAGGAAAATTCCCTCCCGCCGTTTCTGCATCCTCAAAGTATCGACCGCCAAAATACCCCCAGAGCCCCTTCGACAGAGAACCTTTCTACTAGGGACTAAGAAAGATGCCACGAAAAATAGCGCATCGTTGAATTTGTCTGATGGCATCATTAGAGGAAAGGAAAGAGTTAGCTTATACGCACTAATTAGGCCTCGGTGTTTACTTCACTTGGTTGCCTTTAATCGCCGTAGGCTGAGCCAGATCGAACAACAAGCTACCCTAGCAGGAGCTTTCGAACGTTTTGAAGTAATGTGTCATCGTTCAGCGGTAAACAGCAAGGCAAGCCTCACTGACCGCTGCTATTCCCCAGGGTTACACGTCTATATAAAAAGAGTGAATATCCAAGCGGAACAGGAAGTGGACCTGCACAGCCGGCAAAAATTAAGGTTCTGCAGCAGCCAACACACGAAACACAGTCTAACTGTACAAATGCACTCTTTCAACCATCCTGATTCGATAGAAAATGACAACACGATCGCCACTGTTCACGGTTCATTGCCATATACTTCAGTGTATCTAGCCAGCAAGTCGACGAGTCTTTCGGACCCCACCCAACAAGACGTGAGACGCCTGCTCTGCCTAAGTTCGCCAAGCATTTTCTCATCCCACGTTGCCACGTCATCTGTTCACCGAAAACAGCTTCTTCCATTCCGTTA
>LUCM01006287.1:264055-319102 GCA_008360955.1 Fasciolopsis buskii
CATTCAAGGGAAAATCTGTAGCGTAGGAGGATAATGGATTTTTCCCACCGGCTAAGGTTACTTTCGTTCCCATACAGTATTTTAGAACTTGCAACTCACTTATTTTTCCTGGTCTGCTAAATAAGGGTTTTATGTACAGATAAGATTCATGAAAACATCCCTAAGTTCGGTAGTGTAACATTGTGCGTAAACGCTAAACGCTATGCAAAAATTTCACGCTTGAAATATTTGCGGACACGTTACTTCTCACACACGAAATAGGTCAGATCTGTATATAATTTACAAGTTTCAACTCCAAAATTCTATTTTTTCGAGTCCCTAATTACAGAAACTATGATATCATCTTGCCTCCCAGTTCAACTAAGACTTAGAGGCTCAGACTACGCAAATTGATTTGCGACGGCGCCAGTGCGACACAGTGCGTTCTGGGCAGCCTTGAAGGGAGGAATGTAATTTTCAGCTTCAAAGCTCGTGGGATCGTGCACCATCTTGACCCTGAAACTTAGGGTGGCGTAGAACCATGCAGCTGGACCGAATCACAGTCCGAGGAAGCTGCTGTCCGGAGGTACCCATCGAAGTGCCGTCGCATCAGGAAAATCCTTGCAGATTTTACACAGTGATAGAGGAAACAAACCTATCTTCTTCAAAATCTGCAAAGCGAGGAAGCCTCACTTGACCTAAGTGGGCGAACTTGTCTCTGCATACATGCTTCCACTCTAACATTCCTTTGTAAGCAAATGCGTTTAATCGAACTGGATGGTTGACTGAAGGCGGTTGCTAGGTTTGTTATCGGTTTGGGACTTATGTATGCAGCGGCTTCGAAAATACCGTGTTCACCAAATAACAACCTGCATTCATCGCACTGAGGCTGAAAGTATGTAGCATTAAGGACGGGAACAAGTCCGGTCTACCAAAACCGGTCATCAGTAAAACAGCATATGGGGTTCCCGAAAGTATTAGAATCGATTCACTGCAAGTTGTTTTTACATTGCATAACCTATGCGAGAATTATGTTCAGACTGCATCAGCTAATCTGATCAAGCAGCACACGGATACAAAGATGCGTGAAGATGGATTTCCTACCCAGGCCACTAGTGATCGCATATTTAGCCTGCATTGCACGACACGGATTACTTAACGCACGGAAGCAAATCAGCAAAACTAAGCGTTACTGGATGCTTGTGTTCTGACAGGGTTAGAAACCGTGATGGTGTTTTGGCGAAGTCGTGAATTTAATATGAACTGTCTTCGTTTTTCGGGGATACAACTTTTCCCTTGAATTCATTAAAACGTAGATTTTCATGAGCTGAGTATTCATGCTTTTCCATTATGAATTGCTGCCGTTGGAGTAAAATAATACTTAGTATATTCAGCTGTTCAGGATCGTTGCACCACAGTTTGAGAACCATCCAGCTCTGTCCACTGTATTGTTCATCTCGTGACAAGTAAAATGCGAGTGGCTTTGTGCAATTTCACGAGCTCGAAAATTTGGGGGAGACTAATTCGCTTCTAGAGGATTTTTCGAAAAGCACCGACAATAACTAAGACATAATTGAGGCTGCATTTTTATGAGTTTGTACAGAAGTGACGTTTACCGTAGCGTCTAATTTATGCTTTCCAATTTCACGACAATGCTTTTCCTACCAAGTGTTACGATGTGCATCAACCTTGTCATAGAGGATGTCCTACAGAACGCATTTTCTAGTCTTTTAGACGAGGAGTTGAACTTATTCCAGGAAACAGAGTATGACAATAATATCGCTTCGTTAAGCGAAGCGATGCACGGGCAATTTAGCGCGCATTGCACGACTTAGTGATTGTGATATTCCGATACGGTGTGTTTTTCACGTTTAAAATGCAAGCTACTTCTTCAGGACTGGCAGGAATCTGCGCTTGCACTCACCATTTCTAGTGATCGCTTAGAGATAGCTAAAAGCTTGAAGTACGTCGGGAGTCTGACCACACCTTGTGGAGGTGCTGGGGAGGAGGTCGTATCATGAATTGCTAAAGCCAGAACTGCTCTCGCAAACCTGCGACACAGTGCCACCCTGACATCCAGTTATCTCTCAAAGGAAGGGTTTACAATGTCACAGTTCGTAGTATTCTGCTTTACGGTTGCATAACCTCGCCTCTCCGTGTTGAGGGTTCGCGGCGACATTCGATGTTCGACCACCGATGTCTCCGAAGAATTCCTCGTGCCTGGTGGGAAGATCGAAAGAGCAATAACGAGAAGGGTGGTCGCGTGTTAAATGCAGACAGTTGTCGTCTGACTGAAATAATCACTATGTCACCTTCGGTGGCTTCATCGCCATCGTCACCGATCAGCGTTAAACAGCAAGGAAGGCCTCAATGACCGCTGCCTTTTCCCCAAGGTTACATATGTGTATCAAAAGAGTGAGTATCCAAGGGGAACAAGGAGTCTGTTGGCTACTTTGGTACTCTTATTTCTTCCTGCCTGTGTAGGTCCACTCCCTGTGAATCGATTCTAATACTTTCGGGAACCCCATATGCTGTTTTACTGATGACCGGTTTTGGTAGACCGGACTTGTTCCCGTCCTTAATGCTACATACTTTCAGCCTCAGTGCGATGAATGCAGGTTGTTATTTGGTGAACACGGTATTTTCGAAGCCGCTGCATACATAAGTCCCAAACCGATAACAAACCTAGCCACCGCCTTCAGTCAACCATCCAGTTCGATTAAACGCATTTGCTTACAAAGGAATGTTAGAGTGGAAGCATGTATGCAGAGACAAGTTCGCCCACTTAGGTCAAGTGAGGCTTCCTCGCTTTGCAGATTTTGAAGAAGATAGGTTTGTTTCCTCTATCACTGTGTAAAATCTGCAAGGATTTTCCTGATGCGACGGCACTTCTGCATCGATGGGTACCTCCGGACAGCAGCTTCCTCGGACTGTGATTCGGTCCAGCTGCATACTTGATAAGGACTTAGGGCTCATGGGAAAATACTATCCGGCTACTAACATGGGTCCATAGTTATAGCGAGATTTTTGAATTTCACATTCACCGCAAAAGTTAGACACGGGTTTAATGTTTCACGGGTGAAGCTCACTCACTCGTCCTATTAGAAAACGAAACCGGCATTAAAAAACCACCCTGGTGCTTCGTCAAGTCAAAGTATATGGAATAAGAATTCAGTGGACAATACCATCGTGCTGGAAGACTCTATTGAGCTTATGGTCAGTCGACCACGTTTCTTCAAAGAGTTCATCAAGCTACAAACCAACGCAGCAAGGAATAACAGCCTCTATTCACCCAAGAGCGGCAATCCAACAGCCATCTTTCAAAGTCGAACCATTCGATTACGTCCTCTCATTCAAATACTCGGGCTCAATTCTATTCCCGAATAGTCTGGAAAAAAGTGAGGTGCTAGTAGGAATCGTCAACTCCTTTAGAACCTTCCTCTAGCTAAGATGGACGCCAAATCTACCTTGAAACTAACGTTTACTATGCCGCTACCGGACTTTCACTAGTCTCGGTACTGCGAATTGAAGATATCAGGAACTTCGAAATGTTTCGATATTGCAGCCACCGAAAAGTTCACAAAGTCAATCATCGTTATGGGATATCCTCTAAAGAATTAGATAAATAGCTCCGCTGTTACCTGATCCACCATCACGCCCGAACAGCTGGTGCTCTGTGTGGTTCTACATTCTAAGTCTCAGGGTTGTGTTGCTAGTCCCCTCATACCAAACATGAAGTTCAAAAACCCTATGAACAACTATGTTCGTCCATCTGCGTCCAGTCACTCACAGAACTCGTATCAAGCTTTCATTGTTCTCACTAACATTCGCAATCTTAATTAAAATGCTGACTCCGTCTACCGATTTCTCCAGTCCTACTCCTCCTCCGCTGCCTTAATATAAACTTAAACATAGATTCCTCCTTCGTCAGACAAAAATAACGCTCAATTTTCTAACTAATTAATCTCCTGCTTCTTCACCAAAAGTGGCGTGTGCGCCTGTGCCTCAATCTGCGGCCTCCCCCAGACTGTCATATCCCGACTTCTTCAAACGAGAATTTCAATAAATTCCGCCAGAAATTCCGTTCAGTTCAGTTGTCTTTACATGCTCCAGCTTTGGTTACATTTTCGAAAGACTGAATCCTAAGGCTCGGTATCACACTCCCAACCGCTATATTCTGCCAATGGCACGAAGGCATTCACGCTCCAAGTCCTTTGTTATCAGGGGCCATGTTCCTCAGCCTTATGGTAGCACCGACTCAGTGCTGTCTGAAACAGGGATCCTCGGGGAGGTGGGTTTTTTTAAAAAGCCATGAGTCAACTGGATCGGATGGATTGTCTCCACCCTGCTTTAAGGATGGTGGCAAGATGTTGAAACCAGAGAAAACAAAGCTCTTGAGATCAGTCTACGCAGGGGAAGAGATTCCCGAGGATTTGTGGACCGGTGATTATATCGATTTACAAGGAGTGTGATAGGCTCTCGTGAAAATTACAGAGAAATTAGTTTGGTAGGAATCTCATCCAAACTGCTTTACAGGCATCTTCCTCCAGTGCTCGCGAAAAGTGTATGCGTAACAACCAAACCGGCTTCTATCCCCTTAGGCGTTGCATCTATCAGAGAAGGGTAGAGCTGTATACTACCCGGCGATGACGGAGGGATGATCACCAAGCTGTCGTTGTTCGTGAATAAAGTCGGGCCATACTCGCCAAAAAAGGCAGCGACAGTGCCGACGATATAATGGATTTTTGCCTTCCAAGGTGAGTGAGACTCGCCACTGAGTAAGGTCACTGCCTGCTTCCCAATACTATGTGGACAAGGCTTCCACAAAAGAAGAATGAATCAGGTAATGTTCACCGGCTAGTATGGGACAGTCTTGCTGCCTTACAGGCCGCATTTGAAAGTGAAAAGGCTAGAGGATTATCCTCGAATAAAAAGGCCGCGTGATGCTGAGGACATTACTTGTACCTTATTCCCGAATTTCACCATGGTTCATCACATCTGCCATCGCTCTAACCCTGCTACTGCGTCACCAAGTCCCGGCAGCCGAGTCGACAAGTCATCAAGTTGGGACTCTTCTCTGTCGAAAACCAACTCATATAGCATGGTGGAATGTACGGACCCTGTTAGATGAGCACAGTCAGAACATCACGATGTGGATATCACCTGACTGCTGCGTAGATATTGCTCCCTCGTCATAAGCTTGCATACTCGATTTGAGCTCACGATGTATCAAGGTCCCAGAGGCGGACACAGGCTACTGGATCTACTATAATGGGCTAACAGACAAACACGAAATCCATCGTCATTGCTTTAAGCAAAAAGCTAATAACGTATTAATTTTCTGAGAGCCAATATTTTTCAGGCCAGCTATATCGCGCTCCAAAAGCTCCCCTCAAAATCTGACGGTCATGCCCATTGGGCGCCGACCCACGCGACTGACGATGCAAAGAAGGATGCATTTTACGACCCACTGGGAATTTTGATTAACCGTGGCCCGAGATGAGTTCTACTGTTTGTTGTGGGGAGCTGAAAAACGCTCACTGGCCCTTCGGATGAATTCACACGCATCATCTTAGTTCGGCCGAACTAGGCCAATGTTGTCAGAATTGCTCTCAACGGGTGAACTTCTCAGATGTGAACAGTTTGGTTGTCTGCAACACGCAACATCCCCAAAACACCTAACATGGTATTTCAATGAGGGTCTCACAGAAGTCCAAATAGACTATATCCTCGTGTAATCTCTCTGGGTTTCGCCGGTGGAAGGTTGTCGCACGTTTCGGGGCGCGAAGACAAGTAAAACGAACTTTACGGACTATGTCTTGTTGCGTGCTTGCTCTAAGCTTCACTTGTCTACGCGCCAGAGGAAACTACCACTAAGTCAATTAAATCTAACATTTTCGTCTTTTATTTCCTTTATTAATGAAACGACAATTTACATCAATTTTCAGGAAGGGGGCCGCGGCCAACAGAGAGCTGCCAAGTGGGGAAGTTGACCGACAGTGGGAGGATTCGAACCCGCGACCTTCACGTCCAAACGCCAAGACCTTATCCGTCTGGTTTTGCTGTGAAAATGCCGGAAAAACGCGACGCTATTGACTACAATCGAGACGCAATGGAGCATTATCACCAGTACCCTAACTGATGAAGTCTCGGTGGGGAAGAAAGTAAAATGTTTCGAAAGGTGATCGAAGAGGCCGCTCCCAAGAAACTAGGGATGAATCCAAACAATTAAAATATCGGAAATCTGGAACTACTTTTTGGATGAGCTAACGCAAAAGAAGCCTGCTTAGCGGGGAGCTTAGAACATTGCAAGCCATGTGCGGTTACAAGCTCGGCGGAGGTGGATTGCAAGATGTATTGAGTAGAAATGGCTGAGAAAAAGAATATCACCTCAGAAAAATTTGAGTACTGCAATCATCTGCGAAGCGAAACTTCGTCTACCGCTCTTTCTCTTCTTGATCCTGTTCAACGAAAAACGATTCAGTTGATCAATGACCCTTATGTGACTACAAATCTGCAGTCACTTGTGCGCCGACAAAAGCTACTTCACTATCTTTTCATCGCTATTATTTTGAACTGCAAAGCTCTGGAACACTCACCCTGTCTTCTTTTTCCCAACAGAATACAGTTTTTGCCTTTAAAGCCAGCCTCGAAAAGCTGAGCCCTAGCTGAATGTTTCCCACATACATCCCCGTTACTATGCAATGAAATGTAATGTAAATAACTTAGCATAATAATAAAGGCTCTTTCGGCTTATCGGTAATGCTTTGAATGGGCTCCACAAGCTTGAGCTCACCCTACGTGACGCAACGGGCCATATCATTCCAGAAAAGTGTAAGGAAATCGAGAGGTAATGAAATTCCCAATCCGCATGTTATTCAACCGGTGAACCTATCATCCTGAGTGCGAACCGAAACATGCGATGTCAGTTGCAAGCCGTCAAAAGCCACAAAAATTGCGAGCGTAGTTACTCAACTGTGGAACACGGGAGCCGCCGGAGAGGATAGCATTCTGCTGGTGAGTAGGTGCCCAGGGGTCCGTTTTAGCCCGTCAGTCTATATCATAAATTTGAAGTTCGTGAACGACGTGGTTGCAGCCCGAGCTTCCCAGGCAACGTTCGTCCAATACTTGGTCAAATCAATCTCTATGTGGAAAAAGTTGATCTCGAAATCAAAGAGCTCTCTAGGTCTTCGCAAACTCAGGTGCCCAACAACTTCTTATCAACAGCGAGCAGACCAAAAGTGTACCAGCATTCAAATACCTAGGATCGGTTCTGCTGCCGCTGTGAAATCAGTCTGCAAATAACGATCCACGTTTTTCATGCTGCAGTTCTATGGGTGTGAAACCTGGATACTGCGAGTTGAAAACCCGAGGGGGTTGGAAGTATTCGATCGTTGGTGCCTCCAGACACACTGCGAAGAACGAATCTTCAACAGCGAAATAAGAAAACGATGCTGTGATAGCAAACAGTTGTCCATTTCCTTCCAATCCTGAGGGAACGGTAATCTTGGCCCGGAAATTTGGAGTGGGATGGGACTGCAGGTTTTAGTAGGTCAGGTGTGGCAACGAGCCGAGAGACAGTGAGTTGTCGTCCAACACCAGTAACTAGCAGATTGGGGGCTCGAACTCCTCACCCTTTCGATGACACGTTTAGTCCACTTGACCGATTCCGATCTTTCGCTACTCCTCGGTCTTTTCCTCTTTGAATAGTTGGTGATGCGCAGTAGCAACCAAGACCAGAGCACGAGGGTGAGGCTGAGCTGAACTGTTCTGGGCTGCAGAAGGTCGGCCCTTAAGCATCCACTTATCGTCCTGTTAGCACGGAACCAACTACTTCCAAATAATCGTTTGATATACGGCTTGGTCCCACGAAACAAACTGCATCAATTGTTTTAACTACAGGTAACCAAGACCACGCAAGAACGATACATCCAAAAGCTTAACAGTACACGTCCATGCATCAGTGAACCGGCTTGATGAGAGATGCGACCTGCATCCTGAACTGCGTTTCCAGTCTGTTTGAAAGGGATCCGGATAACAGGCACCCGGTGTAAAAGTCGTTGATCTCCAACTTCGTCACTTTTAGTTTGCCTCATATATCTGCGACGCATTAGCATATCTTTGAGCACGTAATGTTCCAAGACAACTAAGGAGGGATTAGGTCGCCGATTTTCTCAATTCAGTACCATATCTGGCGAACTTACTCGCATGACGACCATAGCGCCAATTCTAGAGCGCATCAACGAATAACATCTACCGGTGATTTGAATATATGATAATAATACAATGGTGAAACAGTATTGGGTGGTCTGAAACGTGTGGTAACCAATTTCACTGAAAGAATCTTCAACAGAACAGCGCTCATTTCTTCTTAATTACGAGGAACGAGACAAGGGCATCTGCCCTGTACATATAACTCTAGGTTATATCTGACAAAATGCCAGTAGGTGCTGCATATTAGACTCAACTATAAATACAATGTGAAAGTGAAACCTGTTTAACATCAACAAATGACTGTTCAATTTCACACGACTCAAGATCAGCGTGCAAAGAAAAGAATCGACAAGCTAAAAATTCGCCTTTCACATTGGCAGGAAAATGGAAGTGATTGAGGGCAGATGAGATAAATGCGCTAAAGAGAATGGCTGAGTAATTTCGTGGGGGCTGGAAATAGTACGCACGAATGGTGAAATACGTCCACAGAAGCTGTACAGGGAAAAGTAGAAAACTAACTTATGATCAGGGGACAACGGGGTTTGCTATGTTAAGCAAAACTGGCTCATGAGCCTTCACTTCAGGTCCAGAAGATACTCGCAAGTCGGCTGTGCGTCCCTTCGGTATTTCGTGACCATTCGGCAATATAGACTTATCAGCATTCTTATTCTCGTTCAAGACAGGATTAATGGTCGAAGTAGACTTTGGCTCTTTAGCCCTTGCTTCTGCTTGATCCACATCGCCAGCAGCACCACGATGAGCCTGAAAACAAACCTTTGGGCAACGTATAACTGGCCAGCGCTTTTTAACCAAAACAGTCACCTCCACGCAGCCAGTGAAAAGAGTTTCATGGTCACCGGAGGAGGCCACCCCATAACGGAGAGAAGACAACTGAGTGCACAACACCACATCCGGATCTTCTTTCGAATTTTCGGCACATATGTTCGGAGGGGAATGCACCGGTACAAACTGGCTGTCATAAAGAACCAGTAACCGCGACAAGTTTAACCTCAACATGTGTCCATTAGCTACCATTTTCTGGAAGTACTCGAAGTCAGATGCAGGAGTAAGATAGCCAGTCATTTTGACGCCTTGTTTTTTGGGTAGGTACGTGATGTTCATGCAGAATGTTGCTGGATCAGTGTCAACGGGGGAGAACAAAATTAATGGCCATTCTAAGCCAACGATTGAAGCTGATATTTTCGGAATACCGCAACAAACACATGCGTCGCTTACACGGCCACAAACACAACTAAAAACAGACTGATTCGATTGTACATTTCGCGCGATAATTTGGTGCGCGAGAACTCTAGCCAGATAGTACTGACTCTCCGCAAGCTCATCTATGGATCTGGAAGTAGCAAAGACGCTAGGCAAAAATTTTGCGTTAGAAAGGTTCGCCACAGCGACATCCGGCAAATCAGATATTTCACTTTTTGATCCCTCTTTGATGCTAATCAGAGTATACGTCGGATACGTCAGTTCCTTCACGGTCACATAAGAAGACATAACGGCTATAATGAAGTATAAACATGCTGCAGCACATATCAAAAAGATAATATTCCTTCGGCGAAAAACAGAAATCCGGTGGGATGCAGTGTACATAATGAAGTCCGATTTATGGTCAAGTCAAGGTCGGTCCAGTTCCAGTTCCAGGTAGATTACAGAACTACACGGCAAGATGCCTGATCGTCCAGGTTCTTGCACCGAGAGCTCCTTCGGCCTGACAATGCTTCGACAACATGAGGGTGGAAAAACCTCTCCAGTCCTTACAAGGAGAAAACAGTTAAATCGATGCATTCCTCTCGACAATCTTCTCGGCCCCACATTTCACACGATGTCTTCTCCAAACACAGTTGACCATGCATTGCTTAGCCTCCCTTTGAAGTCGCGCACTGACATCACCTCAACCACTTCTTCCGGCAATTTATTCTAGTCATTTACCACTCGCATGGCAAACGATATGCTCCTCAACCCGGTGGTTACGTGTTATCGCATGTTTTTCCGTTTCCTCTTAGTGTATCATTCCCCCTCATCTGTAATAAGGCTCCACGGTGGCCCCGTATCTTGGCCAGACCCTTAATGATTCCGAATACCTGTAGTAAGTCACCTCTCACCCTGCGTCTTTTTAGGGAGTACAAACAGAGCGCCGTCAGCATCTGCTTCGTATCCCATGTCCCTCAAATGGCCGAAACATCGTGCAAAAACACGGTGAACCTGTTTCAACATTTTACCATCTCGCACCAAATACAGTCTTCATGCCTGGACACGGCATTCCAAGTGCGGTTTGACAAATGCCTTGAAGAACGGAAGAAGAGCGTTAGGCCTCCTAGATCTCACTATTCTCTTAATTTGGTGTAAGGTGCGCTATACCTTCTTGGCCGACTTCTGACACTGCAGACTAGTTTTGAAGTCTGCACTCACTACTGTTCCCAGGACTCTTGCTTACTGAGTCCGTTCCATCGCGACCTGATGCCCAAGTGGACTTATGTGGCGAGAGGAATTTGGTTCTCCATGAGCCACTGATATTTTTCAAGTTCAACCGGAGATCCCAGCTCACCGACCACCGGTGAACCCTATCTAGACCCCTCTGGATAGCCTCACTGTTTGCTGTCTGTAATAGTTTGGTGTTATCAGCAAACATGATACGCGGATTTTCTAAACTGCTGGCTATGTCGTTTACATAAATCAGGAGGAGCAGTGACCCTACGACAGACCCCTGTGGCGCCCCCGCTGTATGGCAATCCTCCGTTGATAGACTCCCCTCGACTCTCACCCAGACTGTGTAATCCAGTTGTCCACTTTAGCATCCGCCCCGAAAGCCTTCTAGTTCTCATCCAGAAGCCTGTGGTTTACGTAATCAAAGGCCTCCTGAAAGTTCAGATAGCAGAATTCTACTCATTCGCCCCTGTCAATCCCACCTGTTACTTCGTCGAGGAAGCTTATCAAGTTGGTCAGACAGGAATGTTTGTGCCAAAAACCGCGTGGCTGCACGATCAATAACTTGTTGGTCCAGGGGATTGAAAATTTTGTTGCGAAGGATTTTACAGCGCAATAGATGTCGGGCTCACCGGTTTATAGCTGCCACAGTTGTCTCTGTCCCCGTCTTTATGCACCGGTATGACTGTCGACGTCAACCAGTACACAAGTAGCCACCAATCACCCAGAAATGCGTTGAATAACCGGGTAGAAGGTTTAAAGAGGACCTCCGCCAGCGGCTTTAATAACGCTGGGTGGACCCCATCAAGCAATGCCGCTATCGACGCGTCCACTTTTTCAGGCTGTCCCACACTTCTTCCATGATCACTCCGTCCGGCATCTCCACCATAAGAGTGGCGGGGCTTGGTGTTTGTCCCTTTCTCCCTTGATCCCGCCTGTATTCTGCCTGGAAAAATTCCAACAGTCAGTCACCCTTCTCCTGACTGCCGGTCGCTTTAATTTCCTGCTTTTTTATCACTCCACCTACGGCCTTTCTCAAAGCTGCCTTAAACTGCACATAATTATAATAGGCTTTGGGTTTGCTTTTAGCTTCCCTAGCGATCCGCTTCATGTAAGCTGTTCGGCACTGTCGATTGATGGGTGACATTTTTTCTCCGCTATGTACCTCAGGTAATCTCGGTGGCTTGTATGTCCGCTGACCACATACAGGCCCTGTTTTTCGGCTTCCTATCTCTCGTGATCCCACCCCTCTTCCATGGTGGTAGGCCCCTTCACTTGATTCTGTGGTGGGGTGCAGCTAATTCTGTTACTGCTAACAGGTTGCTCTTAATTTCCTCCGACTGACGATCCACGTAGCTGCTGCTCATGTCTACTTTCCACCGGGTTTGGAGACCCAAGTCCAGCAGTCGACGTTTACCGAGCTTAGTTCAGCCTTGCAGTGTTTATCAGGCTCCAGACTTATGTGCTCAGTGGTTTCCAGATGCATACTGCCTTTTTCTCCTTCACAGCTCAGTTCAGTCTGGCAAGGTCCTGTTCAGTTCAGCTGATTTGAAATCATGCCGTATCCAGTCGGCGAAAGTTTAGGATCTTGAGCAAATGAGTCCCAGAGTCACATGGGTCTGAATTCATGGCATTTCTTACGCACCTACGGAAGGTAGGTTTTGATTTTGGAGTGGCTGAAAAAACAGCGCGGACGGTGATATGAATAATGCAACAGTGCGTCCGTCGGTCACTTCCATATAATAAAGGAGAGTCCTATGGTTATACTGCTGTGGTAAACACATTGGATTGAAAGCCAGTTGCTCGGACTGTAAAGGCACTAGTGGGGAAGTGAAATAGCAGAAACCATTTTTAGAACGTGTCTGGATGGTTATCTAATGACCTGCGTCTCTCTGCTGCATAGTGTTTCGCTTCATGGACACCATGACCTCAGGCCTAACTTTCGATACACTTTTTTAGCACGTGCTCGGTTTAGTTTTTGCATTTTTTCTGGTCCCGAATACCACTCCAGCTTTATTCTAATCCCCGTATGCCATGGAAGTTGGGCGTGCAAGCAGAGATGTCCCTTTTATGCCAACTGGGAATGCTAGTTGCCATTCCTTTTACAAGCCACTGTCGATCCAAAGAATTCAAGACACTTCATAGTAACCTGATGCAACCTCTTACATTGGCTGATCATTTGGTTTGAGGATGAATTAGCCCCAGTGGCACCGATATTTTTTGAATAATCGATGAATTTCGAACGCCATTTCCTCTAAAGTCTTCTCTGACGGTCTCTACCGATCTTTTAAATTTTGTTCGGTAGCGCTTTTTACCAAAATAAAAGTTGGTAATCTTCAGCTCCTTCGCATTGTCAACAGTCATCGCTCAGGAGTCCTTCGTCTTGCCAGACCCGTTTCTGCCAAGGCTAGCTTTCCATTGTATTACCTTATCGGCGCCATCTTGATGAAAGCTTGCAAACAATACGCTGCTCGTTACTGACTGTTAGCCCAAGTCACGTTTATTCTATCGACCGAAAAGAATTCATCAACAAAGACTTCAGAATCCATTGGAAGTCAACTTCGAGGTCGCGCTCGGGAGGTGAAATTTTTAAGACCATTGGTTAGTCTATGGCCATTTGGCTTCCGTTTGTCTTGTTGCATGGTAACTTATATGCTATGACAACCTTTTGATAACTGGCAATAATGTGGTACCACTTGGCACAGATTCATTGTGATGTATCCCTAATTAAACTGACGGGTTCTGAGGCCTGAACTAACCTTGTCTAGCCTGGTACAGTCGAATCTAGTGCGGCAAGTCCCGTAGGGTTTGCTTACCTAAGTTCCCCTGAGGAAGTCCATACTCATAACTTATTTCTCACCCATAGGTGCCCGGAGTAAAGCGTAGTCGCATGGTTTATGGTGCAGTTAAAGTCGTCAGGCTGATGAAGCCGACACACGGAGGCTGAATTCCAGGGGTTGCCGGTCCTTAAATAGTGCTCTTTTTGATGACTGCAATCAACTCTAAGGCGCATTTTGGTTACAGTGAAAGGGAAAGACCTAATTGGGAGCACTAATCCTTTGGAAACTAAAGTGATGTTTTCGGTGCTTTGGCATTTTCATCTATCCCAGGATGCCCTATTTTTATGCATTCATTGATGAGTGGGCATGTTAGCCTTGCTTCCACTGCCGACTTCAACCGAAACAGACCGCCTATGATATACTTTTCGTCAGCTGTTATGAGATGTTTGCAGGTGAGGAAGGTGTGGCATCCTTCGGCCTAACACGTCTCATCCGTCTAATCATCCAGCAAGAGGGCTTATCTAAGCTCCTGATGACCGGAATTGTCACCTCATTTCTAACTCTGCTTCTATCTAATAAGGCAAACACTTCTTTGGGCATTTGTGTCTTATACTTTCACTTTTTACTTCAGATTAGTGCAGCTGGACCGCTTTTGAGAAAAGTCAATAAGCTTGATCAAGGAATGGGTTTTAAATGATGCCTTCTGCATCATCACTGTTGACATTCATTTTACTGTGCACTGCTAATGAATGTCAAGGCCCGGTGGCAAATTTATCTGGATTTAAGTTTTATCCTTTTTATTCGGTGGGAGCGACACAAGGAGCAAAAGTACAAGCAAAAATGTGAGTATAAAAGCAACCAATGGTGAATGATTGGAGGTCTGCCTTTACGCTTAAATATCTTAGTCCTTTCTCCTTTCTTGAAAATGCCCCCATATTCTAGGGTACCACATCAAAGCGAGAGCCTTCAATCTTTCATGCTTGCCGCGATTTTATTTTTTGCATTTTGCGTGATTTAAATTCCATTTTAGTTTTACCTATGAGGCGCAACGTACTCCAGACAGAACGACCAGTGATCACTGTAGTTTATTTGCAAACAGCAGACTGGTGCTGTACTAACTATCGTTTTGGTTTAACCATATTTGGAATCTACTGCAACGGGTGTCAAACTAGAAGAATTCTGGTTTCCATACACGTCTTCACCAATGCTGCAACAACAAAGGCCGGTCGTTGGGTTTTCTGTCACCCCGATGACAAGAATTTCTTATTGCTTGGACTACTGTGGTGACGATGAAGGCATGACGACCTTCATTTCTTTGAATTTTTAGAAGACCAAGTGTTATTGAAATATATTCTGGTAACAAGCATTCACTAACATCCGAATACGTTTGGCTCTAGCGGTTAGTCCACTGTGCGCGGCTCCTCCGAAGGCAAGCGATTCTGCGGATCAATCTAACACTCTTTCCTGCAAACCGCATTGCGGAAGTCTGAGTTTTATGGTCCAGCTTTCTTGGCCTCCAAGTGTTTTGGTTGCAATTTTTGGATTATTTCCTTTTTCGTGATTTAATCTCAATTCAACCCCTCGATAACGGGAGAATTATTGCTGTTCTTCTTATGGTACCTTGCACTTCAGACAGGCTTTGGGCGCTTTTTTAACCATGGTCGACATGGGTCGGTTTTAAGGGTAGGGCGACAGGGGTTCAAAAGCCGTAGCATTTTTCGTGGACCTTTGATCGCCATCATTCTTTTTGACGCTCCCATTTCATGTGTTTTTCAGTCTTCATTCACCAAGTTTAACTGTTGGTGCAGCATCTTAAATCCAAATAATCCTATAAAATAGGCTGACGAAATTCTCGTTTTCATTCTCTGTTCATTTCTGTTTATCGATTGCATATTACCGCCGGAATTTGACCTTGCTATTCATGGAAGCTTGGTTTTCATAGTTTGATTTTGCCTCAGTGCATGATTATCGTAAATCTAAAAATGTACATTTTTTATCACTGCCATATTTGAAATTTATATTAGTACTGGCCGCATGCCTGTTGAACTAACCGTTCCGCTTCCGTTTTTGGTAACGCAATCGTATCCATAGACAGCGGTTTGAGAATTCGAACTTAGGCGTTACCGACCTCGACAGGGCCAGGCGTGCTTACTGGATTGAGCAGTTTCAGTTAATCTGCAGAGAATCTGGAGCTTCGCCCCGGAAAAGAAATCGAGAACCAGTATTCTAAAATCCTTTCTTTTCTGAAATCTGAAACTAAGCGTGACAACAGGCCTGACCGTGTTTGATGATATTGCTCCGCCGAATGGCTCTTTCGTAAAGCTTTCTCATTTTCGATTTCTAACCCTTAGGGTGTCTGTCAAAGATAAAGGCTAAATATTGGTCCTGCAATATAAGAGCGGTTAGTCGGGAAACTGCGATTGTTTTGCAAATACCCCTATGCGCATTCACGTAGCAGCGGCCGTTCCGGCGTCGAAGGACTTTTCACCGAACTGAAAACCCTTTTAAGGCTTCCTTCGAGAATTCTTTGGTCAAACAGGTACTACTTGAGGCTCGATTTTATCCAAAGTGGGGTCACTTCATGGCAGGCGTATTTCAATCGCTCAGATGACCAGTCTCTGTCTGATTTGATGAAAAGGGGTGATAACGGCTCTGGCCTAAGAGTAGCCATCCATTCCTCAGAAAAGCTTGTATTCTTAAGTGTTTCGTCGTGAGCGGGGCGTTACCGATTGCTTTTTATGTAATGGCACCAGAAGTAATACTTAATCAAGCATTAGGTGAAATTTGGTCTCTGAGACCCCATTCAAGCTGATAGTAAATGGAAAAAAACATTTCACATGTCCTGACATTATTTCCCCGTCCCATCTTCAAGGTGCGCTAGGACTACGGAGCCATCGTTTTTGTTGAAATACGCAATGGCCAATTCCCTTAGATGTTGCTCGGTTCAGCTTCATTATGAACTAATTCAAATAAGGCAGCGCAGTTTACATTTACCTACAGTTCACTATCTACCGTTTGGGAAGCTGTCTTGTATGTTGCCTCTGTCGTGCCACACGAGACGAGCAGGCCGGCTGCACCAATGCACCGTGCCTCTGCCCCGCAAAGATTTTTCCAGATTAAACGCTCGGAACTCGATCGGCTCCCAGTAATACCAACATGGATAGCCAATTTATGGTCTTGCTGTTCTAGTAGAGCTTATTTACTGGCGTCCTATTTCGTCACAGTCTGTTTTGCCTAAAATTACGACATCATCCATGGAGGGAAGGTTTACTTATCCCCCATTTTTAACTGAGTCTCCAAACCCTCGTCGAGATCTCGTGATACAAAATGGATCTCGTAGAAGTCGACCATATGTCACGTAAACCTAGCAAACCAATAGCAAGCATGTGAGCATTCCTCGTTTTTCTTGGGCTCTTAGGCTGGCATAATTCCGGTCTAACAAAAGACCCTTGATCCCTACTCGCTGTTCATTAATCCACTTCATGCAACTCCTGTTCATAAATGATTAATTGCCACTGAGTTTTGCCTGTTTCAGTCTGTATCCGCTAATGTTTTCCTGTTCACCTATAGGCGAAACTCAAAGTCCGAGGCTTAAAATTAAAGAGCTGATGTGCACCATTTTGCGGTAAGGTTTACAATTTCCTCTTTGTTTTCTGTTGCTAAGTTTTGTTTAAAAATACCACATCTCCAATGTGTTAACGAGCACTTTTACCCGAAATGTTCATTGTAACATACAACGTGGCCACTTGCATGCTTCTTAAGTAACTTCAATAAATATACCGATACTGTCACTCCTAATTTCATCGTAAGTTACATCACATTGTTCGTCAGTCTTCTCCAAATTTCATACTAGTTGTCATCAGTGAATTTGAGCACGCTTCGCTGCCCTACGGATAAAACCGGGTGACTGTCTATGGTAGTCCTCCATCGCACTTGTACAAGGCACATGCGCAGCCACAAAATGACGACTGTGCTGGATACAGCTCTTCACGAATTGGTCCGCAGACTTTTCTTTAGACTCCCCCTGCACCGATCAGTCAGACTGACACTTATAAAAATACAACATCCGCGTCCGCCGCCCTGCACTCCATCAGATTTATTGTGCCCTTTTAAGCCTCCTGTGGTGCAATATCGGCTTCCTGCTCAGCAACCACCACTTCCCTTGCTCCAATTTTTCGACTAATGCTAGTAAAACGTACGTATCGATATGTCTTTTCTGCCTCCCCCGGGTCCGCGTGCTTGCAGCACGCACTTCAAAATATTCTGCCCACTGTTTATCTAAGGATTTGTGCGACAAGCTGAAAAATGTTGCTTTGTTTTCTGCAGCAGTGGTAAGGTCGTCTGGGTCACCCTTAATCAAATAACTACGTCATCGCCTGCCTTAAATTGGTACCGAATTCCAAGTCCGTGAAATTTTCCGGTTGCAGGCAGGCCTGGCTTTTGTGGCCTTTCACTGCGCCGTCGCATATACAGTGAATTTAAGGCGCGTCACTAACTAGTCCCGTGAAGCATAAACCAAGTGGTCATCGGACAACTACAGGTAATATTACAACTCCTGAGTGATGAAGTCTAACAGAATCCACCTGTCTTTTGCTTGCTTCACAGCTGCCGTGAAGTAAACCTGCCATACCATGTCCTTGCCCACTGTCGTTGAGAAGAAGTTACATCTTTACCACTTCCATGGTCAGCTGCAAATCTGACAGCCTGCATGCATTTAAGGGAGTGAAAAGCCAACTCCCCAAACGGAAGAGCCATTATTGCATGAGTTAGGGGTTTCCACTAAACTACTTGGTCAATATTTGTCCCCTGGATGCAGCGCGCCTACCGCATGTACATTCCATGGGTGCACCTTGAGACACCGATATTCACTCTGAAGCCGTGTAATTTGCACCACACTTATGTCTTCTGCTCTGTACTCTGGTTCGCTGAAAATTTATGTTGCAGAATATAGGCTCACCGACGCACCCAGCGGAGGGTTCCGAAGTCCCCCTCTCCGTTTGGTTCTCAATCCTTTTCTTTGGTAGGCTATTCCTCCTAGTCTAGTCAGCAACGGGTTGAATAGTTGATAAATCCTTCTTCCCCGAAGTCGCTTATGAATCTTGAGCTATTTATCCGAAATGGATAGTCGACTTAAACTTAGTAACAAGTCAGTTCTTCCGCTGGGGTTAATCCCACTGGTTTCTCATGACCCGGTTTGAATTTAGCCCGGAAAATCCAATTTCCGTTTCACTATCTCACCCGTGAACCAACTCCACTCTAATATGGCTAAAGCGCAGGAAATGGTACTCAATCGTAATTTTTCCGCACCTAAGTTAGAACCATGCACCACTGGCCTGGCAAATGTGGTACCCCCATTATGTTGCACGTGGCCCAGTAAAATAAAATCAACTGGGTGACTGTCTCCACTTTAATTTTTCACTTAAATGTGTATATTTTGCTGGGCCAATTTTCAGAAAAAAATTGCGTGTACCGTACTTCTTTTTCCTCAAGCTCCAAGAGCTACAATCTGTAAATCAGTTCGGTGTGTTTTACTTCCCTTGCACTTCTGAGTAAAATGCCAATACAAGCGGCTTAAGCAAGTTTACCGTCGACCGTTAGAGCATGCCTGTGCTTGAAACCCTCTGCTGAATGCTGATGATCGTGGAATGCTGGTGGCACATAGAACCTCGAGGTTTTTGGGTCTTTTCCGCAGAGCAGTGGCCAGTAAGTTCCTGTTATTTTGAAAATTTTCCGTATTTAATTTTTTCTATTTATTTCTTTATGATTTACGCCGCGCGGCTTAACAACAGGAGTTTAGAAGTGTCACTAATATTCTGGTCTTGCCTCTTAATCACCCTAGCTTTGATGTCTAACCAAAATTGTAACTAACCTTTAAGGTTCCTTGATACTATGAGGCAAGTCCTGGATTTTGTTAGGAAGACGGCGAATCGTGTCGATATTCATTTGCAAACGACTTGGTTGACTAGAGGACTAAGGCCTAAAAATCTTCTACTGTGACTCAATTGGAGACTTTTAACTGAGGTTCAAAGTTCTTTGTTCGTATTCTTCCCATGATTGAAAGTCTTTCGGTCGGCTTCTGACTGCCCGGATCCCTCATATCTTTTGGTTCGCAGTCCTAATTGGCCGATCAGCCTTTAGCAGTTTCCGCAGAGCAGTGCATCAGACGAGACAGTCTAGAAAACCGCGACTGCCTGGATCAGTCGCAGAGTAACCAGTTGCCAAAGTTTGGACACTAGTGAGAATTTCGAATCTCCTCGCGCCTGGAAAACTGCATATTCAATGGCCCTTGCAAATAGTCGTAGTCGGCTGAGGTTTAGGTTATCGCCCGATATCTCCAAGATCTATAAACCATGGAATAGGAAATATTTTTTGTTCATTTCTTGTTAAGTTATCTCTGAAGAAAAAGAATTAAACAAGATGATCAAGAGTCTATAAGCAGAGATGAAGGTGCTTGCTTGCTGAATGGATTGATGGTCTACTCAAACACACCTTTATTCTGGAAACCTCAACCACTCTTATCTAAAGATGCATGGACGTGGCTGTCCTGTGGGACATCAAAAGTTACTCTGAATATTTGGCCTGTAAGTTAGCAAACCCCACTGGGAACAGCCATCCCCTCATAGTTGTTTGTGGTCTCCTGTCGAAATGTTTCATCCCGTCTGAAACAACCGTGGTCCTTCGCTCGTAAGGATGACCCAAGTTACTATGAATTCCAGAAGAATTTTTAGTTTCGTTGTACAATTTGCATTTCAATTAGTGTTTCTAGCACAAACGGCGGCTTTTGCCAACGGATGACCACCGGTCTATTGTTTCCCATGGCGTACGCTTTTGCTATGATTGCTGTGGGACCAGCTTGTGAACTACTGAATGAGGACTCCACGTCTGTGAGCCTTATTCCAGGGAGAATTTGATGGAAAGCTGTTAAACAGACTACAACCGTCGATATCCTGAGATTCAGCACCTTTGTGATTTGAAGTATGGTTCTTTTTGGTCATTTCTGCCCGTGAAACCCGACTGGGTTTGAGGTCAGGTCGCTGGTTTGTCGGCAGGTAAAGTTGCCTTTTGCTTGTCTTTTTCATGCTTTTAATCCGTTTTCCCACTACTGGAACGTTCCTTTTCCGAAGCCCACTCGGAAGGTATTTATTAGACTGTTCTTCTCTTGTAAGCGTGCATTTTGTTCTATTCGTAACCACAAAGCTGGGAGTTCATTTAATTCGTATTATTGTTTCTGAGTGAAACTAGAACCAAAAACGCCAGCATTGGAAGGGGCCCTTTAGGAGCCCAGTCTGTCAGTTGGACCTCAGTTAACAGCCTCTATTCCACCTTAGGCCTTCCTTTGTGGGTGCACAATATCCGTATCATTGACGTAAAGCGTGGTTGCCGCAGGGTTTTCTAAAACCACCCGTAGTAAATCCAGTCAAATACATTTCGTGAATCCAACGCAATGCTAAAAACTGAGTTGGTTGTTTTGCCTTGCCAAGAAATTTGCGACTAAATCGAAATTCATTTCGGTAATTCGATAACCATGCCCATTGAATAGAAGCAAACCACATTTGATTATTATGAAAAAGGAAAATGCATTCACTTTTGAAAGACGGTCCTACAGAATTCATCGAAACGCAGACCGGTAAAAATCTCAAACACAAAAGTACGCGTCACACTCAACCTTCCACCAGCCAATTTTATGCACAAGACAGACTACCGAAAAGATGCTACAATTTATTAGGAAGCCTGAGAAATTAATCAGGCCATGAATACATTACTGTTACTATTATTATTATTATTATCAACCCAGCTCACTAACTCAAGGCTTTCAATTTTGGCTATTTTGACAGGTCTCTATATTTACCTCTCTTGTGAACTTCAATTTTCTAGCTAACCTTTGTCGGTTCTACATTACACAATGTTGTGCTTGATGTTATTTTATTTATTAAATGAGGCACCCATATTTCCTAACACAGGGCCATTAGCGAGCGATATGTTAAAGGATACTGCCCAACCTTCCAAGTACTGTATGTACATCAGTGGTTTGTTAAGAGCAGTCCACAGGGTGCTGTTTTTGTCTCATCATTGACGATCGAGTTGCCGATCATCGAGCCCAGCCGGCCTGAATAATGCAGCTAATATACTTTTCCCACACCTGATTTCCCATTTTGGATGGAACACGGATCTCCGTGTTTGCAATCTATAGGTATCATTTGCCCCTCGGCAATTTACATCTCAGTGGGGCACCAGAGGCCTGATCTTGTGCCAATGATCCTGCCTATATGCATTGTGACTCGTTACAAATTGTACGATAATGCGGCCGTCAAATTTTTGGGGGTTGCGATTTTCGTTTTTGTAGAAGTGGTAAACAGGAGGTGGGAAGCTGCATTTGCGATATCCACGAGAGTTTTCTAGCTTTAAACTCATCTTTTCAATTCTCCAACATTCAACTGTTTCAAGACCTTTCTCAAAAGAACCTAAAGGCGTCCAAACGAGTGACTGTTTTTGTGGTCCAGCCAAAATTCTGCCGGCGCTTAATCGCAACGACTTAATTGCCCAACATCCACACGAATAGAAGAGACCGATGCACCCGGTTCCGCGGTGACAAGGTTACCGTATCCAATGACCGTTTGACGTCTGACCTGAAAAATACTTCAGGGGTTTGAAAATTTCCTGTGATCCAACTCAAGGCAGCGGATCATTTTTATGAAACAGACTGCTACCAAAAACAGGCCTCCTAAAAATCATGCCAATGCAGCTGGTTCAAATCGCTTGACAGGACTGGGAATGACATTAGCTATTTCCAGATTAAAGGAAAACTCTGTTTTAGTGCTATCCGCATCAACTTTCGTCGGAATGAAGGCTCCGAATGAAAGGCTGCAACAGCGAGCCCAAAAGTTTGAAACTGTTTGGATTCCGCCTTCAAAAATTCTTGGAAATACTCATGCCCTTCTTGGTGAGAATTTGTCTGTTGTGTATCGTCAGTTCTCTTTTCCGATAATTGCTCTTCACTGAGCCTGATCTTATCTGGATCTTTGCCATCCGTTTTCACAAACTCAGGAGAAAATTGCCAAGGCCAGTCAGCAAACGAGTTTTTGTTTATTAAGTAAAATTATCAAGCATTTATAGATTTCATTGTTTGCGATGATGCAACTGTGCGACCGCCATCATTCCATTAGCTGCCCCACTCGCACTTTGACTGGCCTATTTTGCTCGATGCATTTCGTGAGGCGTTTTTTGTCAAATCCGGTTAGCCCATTCTGACTGGTTGGCCCCGGTTTACGGCACGGTGTTCTCGATTTGCACGAGCACGCTGTCGTCTGACCCTAAGAACACTAAATCGACGGACCCCTGGTGGCTAATGGAGCGACGCCTTCTCTCTTTGATTTTGTGTTCGGCTGCTTGGCAGGATGCAGTTACATCCACCCCTGGGCATCCATCATGATTTGCCTATCTCAGTCCAGTGTCGCGCAACTACCTATAACGAATGAGACAGCCTTAGCAAACACAGACTATGTCAATTACAGTGTCTCTAATTGTTTGAGAAAACTTTTTCAAAGCTTTCCTAGGCCCCTTGATTCAAAATTTTGAACGACAATGTTGCCCCGCCAGCGGCAAACCGGAACAATAAAATGACATCTATTTCTTTGCAATCCCCTTTTTATTGAGAAGAGCTAACGTAGTATGAAATTGCCCAAGCTCATAACCGACATATGATATTCCCTGTTTGCATTGCAGAAGGTGCTTTATCAGCCCCGGCGGCCAAATCCTACTCAGGTTTCTCAATTACGACCCACTTAGAAGTTGGATGCTGAAGCAGCCTCCTGCTTTGTGAGAATTCCCAGTAAGGTTGTTATGGAGGTCCCAAAATTGGGTAGTTAGTATTTGAATAGATGGATAGCTCAATCGAGGGAGGCTGAAACTTGCCCTCATGATTTCAGATCAGCCAGTCGAACGAATATATTTTTAGAGCAGTGAAGTTTTTCGCTATCACCACCGGTGGCAATGTACAGGTAACCCAGTGGATGGCTATCTGAAGAATACTCCCTTCAAAATGGCGTGCACACTGGCTGAGAGTATTCACTCTAGCATCACCGGCCTGAAACCTTGCTCCAGAATGATCTGCGAAGAAACTTTAAGCACAATGGTTCTCATGGCAGAACGTGCACGGGCCTCCACAGCGGAAACGATACAGCAGCGTAGGAGTAAAACAAATGGGACCAGGATATAGTGCAACGAGTTTTTACGAAACACCATTCCCGTGCATGCAAAGCGTCAAACCCTCCAGGCATTTTTGATCGCAAAAACTGCTTGAAAAACTTGATTCCACCGGAAGCCACCTATAAAAATGGCCTTCAACATTTTAGGCCCAAAATTTGTCACAACTGAGGCAATCCCGACGGCATCAAGCCCTGCAGGTACTTGCTCATACAGAGTTAATGATAATGAACATAATTGGCTGAGTCTACTACGGTCCAAGGGATAGTAAAGCTACACGTACGCACCTGGCAACACCCCGTCAATCAAAATCCGGACGGAGGTCCAGACCTCCATCACATTATGGAAGTAATCATTTTGGTGGTCCATTTTAGACCATCTTTTCGTTTAGCGCTCGGCCCACTGAGCAAGCGAGGAATATGGATCTTCCTGCATTTGAGCAACAGGCTGTTATTTTCGGGGCACCGACTTATTTGAACTATCTCACGTACGTGGCTGCTTCTGCCTCGCCGGTATCATCAATTCATAAAGATTATGCGTTGATTAAGTTAGCTTCCCCAAATACAGTCACCTTCCTTTTCATTGTGCGCGCCTTTATGAGCCAGTAAGCGGCTCAAAACATGAGCTCTTTCTTGCATGCTCTCCAAAATCCGCTATAATGCTGCCAAAAAGTACTAGGAAGTTGAGCGCCGCCTTATCCAAAACTGAGGCAAGTGTATGTGCTTTCAGGTACAGAATTGTCTATACTCAACGATTTGGAAAAAGACGATATGAAAGATGTTAGTGATGCAATTTTATACCTTGGAGGGTCTTATTTCTACTTTTCTTATAATCCTCTTAGTTTATTTATTGCACGGACAATTTGCGGGTTCAGCCTATCCTCCCTCCTAGAATCAATCCTATTTCTGGAACAATTTTAGTGACCTTTTCAAGTGTCTCAGATTACAATCAAAATATATTACGGTAACTAATGAAAGTCACACCATGGAACTCCTAAACCCACCTTCTAATACTTTAAACCTCGAATATTCTTGAAATTTATTGAGGTGATTTCTGAGCCGACAAACCCTGATGTAAATCACCTTTCAGTCATTTCTGGGGACGCTATCCCTCCACGTTGTTTACAGCATTACCCAGGGGGCCAGACAAAACTCTTTTCTACCTTGTTATTATCCATTCACCTCAATTGATTTTTTCATTAGGGTAAGTTTATCCGGCACTTTTAGTACTTGAGCGGTTTAAACTTCATTTTTCAATGTCTCAGGCCAGAGTCTTTGAGGGCTAAGCCCTAAACAAGGACTTGGATTCCCAGCCATCATCTGGAATCTGACTGAAATTTACAGATAACTCTCAGTTAAATGGCGCAATGAATCGCTACTGCTGCCCCACTACTTAATCCCGAGTTTACCAAATGTGGCGTTGGGGGAAGTTACTCAATAAATTACACGCTACTGCTTTTAAACTACGGACCACGTCTTTGCAGTCGATAATATTACTAGCATGGCTGCCAGAGGCAAAGGTTTCAGCGGGCTTATAAGTCGGAGTAACGTTTACAGTACTAACTCTGGGATATAATCCTGCGTATGGCAAAAGATATGGCCATATTAGACCCACCTCTTGGTCACTAACGTCAATGTTTTACATATTTTTGGCATCAAAAATTTCAAGCGGCTCCAGTGCGGTCTTCCTGAGCCGAAAGATGATGTTTTATGTTAAAGTTTGGCCCTACCCTCAGCTTACACTCAACCGTGAGTAATGGATTACCTCAATAAGAAAAACATTGCGTCACTAAAATCCGTAAACGTCACATGCTTTGGACATTTGCAATACGATGCGACATCTAAACTATTGTTGCTCAACGGATTCCGATAAAAAAGCACTCCAAGGTATTCAAAGAACGTTCGGAAAAAATGCTGGTTTTTGAAGGGAGCTCCTTTAAAGCCGCTTATCTTTAAGTTTCTGTGGCCGCTGGACAGAAGTGCTGGGCTCGACCATCATTAAAAAAGGCATCAGGCGTCTACGCCTGGCTAGTTGCCTCCGTGTCTCACCAATGTTGCCCATAGGTTAAGTGGATAAATAATAAGGCTCACCATTTTGATACATGTGGAACACTAAGGCTCTGTAATCCAGCCCAATATGGGTTTGTGCCACACAGCTCTTGTGTCACAGTATGCTCAATGGAAATACTAGCCTTGCCAAAAACAGGGATCACGGAATGAAATCCTGCAAAACCTATTTTTTCTTGTGGAAGACGTAAGCGAAGCCCATCGCGCCGGCCTCTGTAAGCTAGGGGGATATGGACTAACTGGCCATCTCCTTGCCTTGGCCGATAGCCTTCGCACAAAATCCTTTTTAGTAGGAGGCTCAATGGAGGCCCTTTCCCAACTGCATTAATGGCATTCGATTTCCGGCACTCGGTCAACAGTATTCTGCGCAAGTGTTTTTTTGGAATTCGGCGACGCAAGTCGGGTCACTCATATGCAGAATTCCGCAATTTCTGGCGTAGTCACCGAAACAGTGCACCTGGCATTGGATTCGCACTTCGGTGCTCAGCGTGAAACTGGTCCTAAATTGCAGAGATATATCTAAAGGACCATCGCCATGACACCAGATCAGCAATTTCAGAGCTTCCTGTCCCACCAAACCCAAGGCATCAATCACTACAAGCGCATTTAATCCCGATTTTCTGGCATTCTTTCCTCCTGAACTTAAGACGAAGATAATAAACGACTTAATTTTTTTGCAATGAAGGTCCCATAAGGTCCGTTCTGTATATTAGCAAGGAGGATTTCTAGCCTTTGCTTTGAACGCACAGTCATGCGCTCGGAGAGTGTTTTGGTCAGGTAGTCTCCACAAGCCCGATCCGAAACGGAGAGGCCTTAGATGAGATTCAGCGAAGGGGTATAAGCCCACCGCAAGTGATCTAGGTTGACCCACAACCTTCTTGCCGGGCTTGATTGTGCTTCTGTCCCTTTTATGTCGTAGTTCATTGGAGTGAGTTTTCACTAACGCAATCCATTTCTTACAACAAAATAAAAGGATTTTCTCGTTTACCCGTAAATCATCTAAGAAACCGCAGTAAACTAAGTAAACACCAGCCCCAAAACTGGTAGATAATACTTTGTCGCCTATAAGGTTGCCTCGCCTAGGATCACCACCCTGAAAAAAACGTTGGCACACCATGGAACGCTGATTTGCACGTTTCACAACTCGGTCCTTAGTGATGGATCTGCCCTTCAACGGTCTTTACTTCAACTCCGCATAATAGTAGCAAATTAAGGATGCCGCAGATTCTTGTTCCTCGAATAGGTGACTCTTACTAATTGAAATACATGAAAATCAGATGAAGTGGACCAAATGAAACAAAACTTTAGTTGGTTCTGTGTTCTTGCAATCAGCGAATTCCAGGTGACACTTAGATGCCCATGAACCGGTGCCAACGTAAGAATTGTGCCTGTTTGTGAGGCACTTTCATTCTTTTCTGAGATTTCCTACTCTCGTCTGATGGGCTTTCTTGCTCTTTGATCAAGGCCTGGGTTTACGGATTTTGAAACTACGTTATGCAGCTCATGGTTGTGTGCAGTTTCCTTATGTAAATGAATACTGTCCTAAATGACCATAGATTATAGCGGTTCCAAAGTTTTGCCTTGCAGCATGTACAGAGGAAAGGTCCTACTCTCCTCTGCAGTACCCCGTTGAGGATGTTTAATGCTCCTATCCACTTTTTGTCTGCTCCGCGATTACCGGACCTTGGAACTCCCAGCAGAACTGCAGATCATTTTCTGAATGCGTTCAAATTAGTACGCTGTAGCCTGAAAAGTTACGTATGAAATCGTCTTTATGCGCTAATTCACACTTCACCGTTGAATGAGGATGCGCATTTAAGCTAGTTCCAAGGCCCCGAAGAAACCTATTCAGGAAATAGCCAGGTTTCACAAGCAGGCTGGCGCCACGAAGACGAATCAGGACTCTTGCGTTCGCCGAATATTAACGCTCTTCTGGATGGGTGTCGACAACATGGAAAGTTCCAGCAGTCTTTGTAAATAAAGAAATTTCTTTACAACTTCTGCCAAACGGACCTTTCTTTCCAGATTCCTTGGAACTCGCCAGTTCCCCATTAACTTGAATGAAGGACGACAAATTACTTTGACGGAGTCTGCTGCGCAAAAATGTTTTCCAAATGTTTTTAGCTGCGCTCTCCCTCTCCCACCAGTTCTACCACTGAGGGACCACTGACTAGTTACTTTTCAATCTTTGGAACGTTTCGAGCTATTTCCTTTCTGAAACCCGACTTGAACTTCATAAACGGACTTAACTTAAAGTAACATGAATTCATTCGAGCGCTACTGGCGTGTTTACTTCCACCTTTATCGTCTATCAAAAGCTTTTTCAGGTGACTTCCATAAGTTAACAACGATAAAATCAGCCGCCCTCGACTTCGCGCTCGCATAGGCAAAACCTATGCATCCACGTGTCTTTTTACGTTTCATTTTGGTTATTCGATAAATTCAAGGTTCTGTTCTTTCGGAGACCATATTTTGGATGTCACGGACCAACATCCTTTTGCCAACCACCGTTTATGTCGCTCACGCTTTTGATCTCAATGCACATTTACAGCGCGATTTAAAAGGCAACGACCCGGGCACTTTGGCTCGAGGAGGCCATGCAGCTTGTATTAGGATCCACGGGTTCCATTCTGCTTATACTCAGGGCGCTTTGATTTTCTATCTCTCAGCAATTGAAGGCGTTCTCTTTCGGTGATACCCTGAGACTAGCGACGCATTTCTCACGCCTCTTGACGGTTCCAAGTTAGGTACTGCTGTCGGTGCTCCTCCAGTAGCCGGAACCTTCGACTGTTGACTCTGTTTGACATCCAATTAAATTTGATTTTGCTTTGTCCCAAAGTGTTTCTGATCCATGTGAACCATACATGGGCTATAAGCTGCCACTCAGGGAGGCCAATCATTGTCCTCCTCTCACATCGTGTTGATTTATTTCTTCGTTGCTCGAAATCCGACCGTTGACATTTGTCACTTGCGCCCCCGCTTGTTAATCCCGCCAAATGACCAGCGGGCACATGAACTCACTCACACAAACAAATTTTTCCTCGGTCCATATCTGCGGCGGCGCAACCAACCCATCCGGTGGCCTTCAGCCCTCAAAAGCACCCATTTCACTGCTGGGTTGCTTGCTTGCTTGCACGATTCACAGGTGCGCCTGGCCTAGCCCTATGGGCAAAGATATCTTTGGATTGCTCCTCAATGGGCACAACTGGTGCTGTCCTGTTGTTCCTTGGAATGCTGTACATTCGTGTCCCAGGTTGCTGATCTAAGTGACGAGCCGTCCTTAGAATGTTTTCGGGAAACATTTTATGGAATAGGCGCCCTAGACTCGTGTGACGTGTTTTATTGATCATGAGTTTACCGCTGCTATTCTATCAAGGAAGAGTCTGGTTTGGTTTAGATATTGGGCTTTGCGTATCAACTGGTTGTTCAGGTTTTGAAGGACTGGAAAACTTTGGATTCGGAATTTGTCCACAGATTCTGAGACTAGAGTTTTGAAAAGCAACATACAGGCCACCTATTGGTTGTCAAATACTGATTCCTTAGATGCATATGCCATGTGGCCAAGAGTCAATTTTCATACAACCTTCATGTCACAAGCAACATCGGTGTAATTAATGACCAGCAGGATTACAGAATCATTGCTGCCATAAATCGTGCCTTTTGAGAGGTTCAACGGTTACAGGCCAAAATTTTTCTTAAAGTAATCACGATATCACTGCACAGCTAACCGTGTGTGCGTTCACCAAGGTTGGGGTGCGAAACGTAGCGGGTTGAAAAGGTTCACAAAGAAGGATCATTTTCGACTCTTCAGCGGCTGTACCACCAACCTGCATGCCAAACATCCAATCGCATTGTTACTGACGTGGCCAGCTAGCAGCATGTATATTGCAATCCGACGTCCCCTCGCCTTACCCCCTATTCCTCAGCGAATCATTCATGATATAACGCGAGCTGTGTAGAACCCAGTCCTTGCTTCAAAGCAGAGGACTCGCATATCCTGATCGTGCGCAATTTTACACCGTGCGTGGGTATCCAACTGTGGTTGCTCCTATGATCCGTACCTGCCTGATGCGATCTTATGAAAAATCCACCCAGAAGCAAAAGAACTGATGCCGTTGTTACGTTCAGTTGTGCAAAACACTTTTGGCACGTTCGCTTGGCAACACTGTTAATGTTGCGCTACTACAGGCCCCTTCGTATTTTTACTTACTCAAGTTCTCGCACGCGTGAGCGGTTTGATTGCTTCTACTCAATACGTGGTCAGGAAATAGCCTGGCAAGTATTAGCGACACTTTAGGAAGTTCCGGGGCCACGGTGCCTCAGTAGCCCCAGTAAGTTCTTCTAAGATAGCAGAAATGTTTAACAGCAACGTAACTTGAACCAAAATTATTGCCAGGAGATGCTGGAAGCGCTAAAGCTGAACAAACTTGCAGGCGAATTCCCGTGTGAATGTAGTTTCTCCACAGCAGAAATCCCACAGTATTATTCGAAGAATGGCAGAACTACCGAAGGTTCTCGATGCGTTCACTGACAAAATATGAGATATGACCAAAGAGCCAAGGACCTGCTTTGTCGGGGGATACAGGTCGCAGTAGCAAAACAGACAATCTAAACAAGAATTCAGAGCTGGATGTTTCACGAACCGGATTGTACCATCCTGAAACCGAGTGCCCAGTGGGACTGTTCCCTATGCTTCAACGGAAACCGTTGATTGGACGCTAAGTTTAGGCTAGGATACAGTTTCCTTGATCGGGCAGCAGGAAGAGGTGGAGGTAACATGTCCCCAGGTTGCCTTGTATGTGTGCATATGCAGCGATGCATCCGCTGCTCATAAAACAGCTTGTTGATAAATCTACGAAATCTGAGGTAATAGCAGCGTCACAACCCGGAAACGCTCCTCGAAGACATTCGTCTAGTAGATTACTTGATCAACACAGTTGCTTTCCTCAAGTGGAAACTGAACTCAGTTGTACCAAACCAAAGGTTTGGCACAAAATCACCAGCTGCATGAGGTACGTGGCCAGTTATATGAGGGTAAACAAAATTTACATTTGTTCCAGGTACCACTGCCGAATGAATCGTCGCCGAAAGATCTGCTGCAAGGGACCTGCCCATGAGTTAGATACAGAAAAGATGCTTCTCCAGATGAGGGCAGTGATAATAGAGGATGTTATTTTGCGATACCTGGGTTGGTCGAAAATTTAGTACATTGTGGTTGTTTACTCATTCAAAGCGGTTTAATTACCTTTCTACGCTGAAGGATCCTCCCTTGGGCAGCGAAATGGCAAGGGTTTCATACAGCGGCGCTGTGGCTGAGAGAATCACAATTAAGTTTTGTATGAAACATTACCTTCACATGTTCACCGACGATGATCCCTTGATTGGACTGATGGGGTGGACCGGGTTATTGACGAACGACAGCCTCTATCGCACGGGGTTTTCCCGAGGGCAGGAAGACCTAAGATGTCTTGAAGACGGTATACCACCCAGTACAACTGAGAACATGGTGGAAAGAGCTTCATGCAGGGATAGGTGGTTTTTACGGTCATTAATCCTTGATCGTTCGGTCGCTCATAGAAAAAACTTGCCATTCGTTTTAACCCCGTACTTTCTGCCCCTCTTCGTCTTTATACGGGTAAGCCCCGGAAAATATTGTTGCAAAGGTTGTGATGAAGAATGGTCGGCTGTAACGGCCTCCGAGGGCCCCGGAAAAAGGTGATTCTGGGGAAAGTTTTAAGTGGCCTGAAGGAAATCGGGCTACTGGAACAGACGAGTGCCCTTCGTTGAGCGTAGCTGAGTGCAGCAAATCAAAGGTAAATCAGATGCGGTGGTTTTCGGATGGTAGCAAAAAAATCAAAGACTTCCAAATCACTAGCATAATGAAAATACCCAGTCGCACTGCTAAAGTCGATCTTGGTCACGCAGACAGAACTGAGTGTGGCTGTTCTTGCCGTGAAAATGGCATAAATAGAAAGGTGTTTGAATCTTATCGCTTTGTATCTAGTGCTTGAACTGGCTGCTTGTGCTGCACTACGTAAGCCGCGTTAACGACTCCATTCTTATACATGATAGAAGCACAGTCACCTACAGGAAGCAAGCAAAAACAGTCAAAAATTCAAACTGCGTTCCCTCAAGGTGGTGGAAGCATGGATCCGGGATCGAAATTCATTGAGGTGCCCGAATATTGGTGTCCCATGTAAGAAATCGGCGGATAACCAAAGCTGGCGTTGGGAGCCAGCAGCAAAATAATGAGAGCCATCGTGGCAGTGCCGCTTTAGATTGTATTGGAATTCATCTGACCGTCTTTGTCGATTCAGCATCTTGGAGCACCAGTTTTGTAAAAGATTTTAGAGCTGGCTGCTGGTTATGATAGGGTTCTCCAGCCTGATAGTGTGCTTATGGGCGCTTTGGTGGTTAGCGATTTCGCGGCGTCTGGACCGTATTCGTGTGGTATCATTTGAAAGAATATCATAGTAATCATGTCACCGGCGAAGAATGCGGTTCATGCTCGATTATTTTGCCCACCCTTCGGCGTTTTACAAAACGACTACATACGCTGACACGACACGTGTGCTTTCGATCACGCAAAAGTGAGTTCACATTCTATGGAGCTCCATTTATCACTCGTCCACTTATGGAGAGATTCATCAGCTTTCTAGCCGAAGGTTTCTGTAATGGATTCCATCTTTCTCAGAAAATGAATTAATATTGGACATTTTCTCTAAGATCTACTGTGACTCTTGAAATCTATTCTGGCATTTGTTAGGTCGCGTTTGTTTTAGCGCACACCGGATATGCAGGCTCTATTTCGTGCGACACTTTTCAAAAGTTCTCGCTCACGAATCGCTTCAACCGCAAGGCGCTTCTTTGCTGGAATTTGTAGCCTCTCATATTGTCTTTTCGGTGCTTCGTTGGCACCATAAAATATACAATACGATTTTCCTACTCTGTCTTCTGAGGGACTTGGCCAATTGAGGTACCGGAGTCGGATAGAAAAAACGTCTGGGGTAGCACTTCCAACGTCTTCTATATATACTCCAACTCCTCTTACCCAACTGCATACCATTTTGTTAGTCAGACATGCTCCAAATCGCAGCTATTCTCAGATTGCGAATGTTCCCTCCATCACGAGTGGAAGTAATGAAAGTCACTGTTAGGCAGCTGTGCAATGTTTTCCTCAGGGGAGGAAATGGAAAGCGGTGACATTAATGGGAATGTATAAGAAGAAGCTCAGACACAGACCGGTGGGTCTGACTTGCTTGCTACCCAAGTTTCTTGAAAAAACACCGTCTGACGGTAGATGTGCAAACACCTCGTGAGGTACGCTGCTATACCAGCCATATAGCATAAATTCATAGCAAGAAAACTCTAATTAGCGAAAGTTTCCTTTTTTGCTAGAGGTAAAGAGGCGTTTAGACCAAGGTGAATGAGTCAAGGTCTGTCACATGGACTTCTGCAGGGGGTTTGACTCGGCTAACCACGGTTATTTAGACCGCGAAACGAAAGCAGTAAGAATGGATAAACAGCTTTCTAACCGGAAAAGCGTTTAATATGAGGGTTGGAGTTTACTGGGCACTCCCAGGTAATATGCTAAGTGAAATTTCCCAGGAATCGGCGCTAGGATACACAAATTCCCTTATAATCACTACCGCCTAAGCAAGAAGCATGCACAGCCCGTGCCACCGTTTTGCTGTTGACGTGAATGTAGCAGGTACAGACCTGACACGGCACACTGAGTCAGTAGAACCTTACAAAGAACTTGACCGGTTGTCAAAGGCTGACCTTAATAGGAGAGAGGGAAGTGAATGGAACCGTCGAGATTTCCGATGTTAAGGGCCTACGGCCAACGATACTTTAGCCGACCCAGACCGAGCTGTGCGAAAACAGAGCAGATGAAGTTGGTAAGAAGCTATTTAGACTCATGTCAACGATATACTGTAGGGAAATCAAAGCGCTGGGCCCCCTCAACGCGACCATTATAGAGCCACATGTGGAGTGCCGTGTGCAAACCTAGGCACCATACCTAAAAAGGATGCAGATTGCTTGGAAGAGGTGCAGGAGCTGGCCACCAAGCTGAAGGCTTGTCAGTGGCACAAAAGCTTTGAAGAGAGGCCCCACAGTTCTCGTATTTTCTTTCCCGGACGCCGATGCACATGAATTGATCCAACTTAGATATTCGAAACCGCAAAGTTCCCTTCAGCTCTAAACTGCGAGTGATTGCTCACTCTGACAGCAGAAAGAATAAAGAGAAGGCATCGATTAAGGCTGCAGTGGAACAAAATAGGATTTACTTCAGAGCCACGTTGTTCGCCAACACGGTTTTCCCAACTTAGGACTGGATACGAGGGCAAGCAATCAGTTGAGTTTATGCGAATGAATTTATCAAAATCTCCGGATATCCATCGGGTGGCGATATATCCAGAGACAGAACGTTAAAATTCAGGTATGAACATATACGTTTATACAGTAGGTTCGAATGGTCAGAAACCCAGTTCTCGTGCTGTGCACACTGAAATGAACTAAATTGTTCATGCAAATTATTTTGCTTGTCAGACCAGTTCTTATCGACCAATCCCTCCGCATTGTAAATATTTTATCCACCACAACAAAAGAATGTCCTGCTGTTTGTATTATTTCACCTAAAGTACCCCTGAGGCTAATCAGTGAGGCCACCTTCACTGATTACCCTCCTAACAGTTAGACATTTCAAGTCAGTATCAAACGACACTATTGATGTAATGATCCTCTGACAAAATACAAAAAAATAGTAGAAACCACAAGCTTAACACCAGTATGCTGACATGTTATGTTTATACATAATTTTTTTATTTTAATACCAAACCGGCTTTCATAGTCCCGTCCAGTCTGCACTTTATGGCGCATGCCTGATTAACATAAGTTGAACTCCGGTTAATTGTTAGCATAGTTGGAGTTGTTAACTTTAGTTGTTAAGATGTGCTGTTATGCGAAAGTTGCTTCATTTGCCTTAATTCCGTTAGGTGACTGCGTAAGCGTGTCTGTTCCAGAATAACCAACGTGGGTTCTGCTGACCGCCTCCAAGAGGTTTCCTCTTGCAGCCGCTATTAAAGCGATTGTTGCCGAGCTGCGCCTGAGAATTTAAACGACACACTGAAACCTTCCAATGCAAAATAAGGCTTCGCAATGAGAAATAAATTCAAGGGTCACAGTAACCTGGTTGTGCTAAGTCTATCGCATTGACCTGTTGTTCTTTGCTCGTTGGCTTATTTGTCTGGTAGATGGATGATTTCGGAAATGCCGCAAGCAGAGTGTCTGGTTCGTACTTGGTGAAAAGTGTTCATCTTTCTGATTCGGGCAGGTTACCCATTCGGTAGTAATAATCAGTGACAAGATTTTCTGCACCAATTGCGTTCCCAGTAGATTCCAAGGAAGCTCATCAAATGATTCTTGTTTACCCAAATGGGAGAAAAATGTGGGATTATATCCACATCGACCGATTGCCAAACACAGGACCTCCAAAGGAAACTTCAGTTGTTGCTTCAGTATATCTTACTATATGAAGATTTCCACAGGCGTTGCACATGGGTGATCATCATACGTCCGGGGTAGAAGGTGTTCTGAATAACCTTAGTAGGCAGTTGATTCCAGAAGAAATTATTGGAAAAAGCTTGGCTAATTGAGCAATTACTCTCGCGTCCGCAGGATTCGTTGACTCTGCCGTTGCACTTGTATAAAGCCTTGAAAATAGATGCACATTTCTACGAATCTGGCTGGCAGATAGGCCGACGTAAAAACTGAGAACAAAAGGTTGTCAGCCTGCAACCCGCACATATGGATATACTAATTCAGCAGGAACTAAGTTTTGAAAGTCCCATGGCAAGCCGACTGGGGC
The DNA here is from genome assembly GCA_008360955.1 of Fasciolopsis buskii. Classification (NCBI taxonomy): domain Eukaryota; kingdom Metazoa; phylum Platyhelminthes; class Trematoda; order Plagiorchiida; family Fasciolidae; genus Fasciolopsis; species Fasciolopsis buskii. The sequence goes on from LUCM01006287.1 coordinate 299,608, forward strand.
TACGGCTTTTTGCGCTTCGAGGTTTCGTAGCTACGGTGGTTGTGGTAGTATAATATGAAAGTGAGATTCTTGACTAGAACCTGCACTACAATACTACCGCGTTACTCTGCATTCCGAGCGGCCAATCCCCATGAATACTCAGTGTCCTGTTTTGCGTTTCACCTAATATTCAAACACCACCGTTTCATATTCTCTTAACTGCAACGGCTTCAATGTTAAGCAGTGCTGCTTTATTTTCCGTTCACTTTTCATGCCTGGTCCTTGTCCTTTAGTCGTCTGCAAAATTGTGACCCATGTTTAAACTTCTGATGCTGGCCCGTTATTTTTGTCCACGCTTTCCCTCAGTATCTGCACTCCAGCTGTTTCACAATATTCTCGAAATACCGGAATCATTCGTTTTGCCGAAGAAGTGAAGCTGTATTTAGAGAGTCAACCATAAACACCGTAGAACATCATAATAACAGTTGATAGTAATGCTCTGCGATCACTGTTTTTAGCTAAATACCACAATGTTTATGAATTTCGTCGTCTTAAGAAGAACGCTTTACTCCGTGGCACTTTGCCTTTCAGAAGCAAAATGACTTGCAATATCAGAGGTTACGAACACGCCCTGACAACACTGGCCTGGATGCTTGAATTCATGGAAGCCTGGTTTTCGCTAGACAGGAATGAAATGATCTCGCTTCCTACCATACTTCTGGGACCCTTGGAGAAATAAATGATCAATGTCAGTTTTACAGTTTGAAAGATCAGTTTGTCTTCGAGAAAATTTTCGGGGGAAAACCGTTCCAGAAAAGTCAGATTTGTTATTCAGTGCTTCCTTTTAGCGCAAAGCCAACAGCTCTAAAGTTGTCTTGTGAAAAATAATAAGCTCGAACCTGAAAAATTCACTGATGCAGTTTGAGATTCAGCTTGCAGTTATAATTTCCAAATTGTAGCATAAGTTCTTGCCTTTAAAACATTTTGCCTATAATTTTATCTTCATTTTCAATAATATGCAGCACCGAGGAACTTTCCTCCAGTTATATCGGGAAGTGAGTGCCGCTGACCAAATTATTTGCCCACGATAGAAGGTTTGCATAGTCAGCTCGCCTTGGGCCGACCAAAACCACTGGATGGCGGAAGGTCTGATGAGACTGAAAATTTTACTTCGAGGATGTCACTGCGGTCGACAAGTGAAGGACTTTAATTAGGCTAATCACTTGTGCTTTGTATGATAAGCAAACCATCGTTTGCCAAAAAAAAACAAAACACGGAAGCTTAATTAGGAGTTCCTTTGATAAATTCCTCGGGTATGACCGTGCAATAAATTTTATACACAAAATTCATTTTGTTTGTGCCCGCACTGAACTGTCATGCAATGGCATTCTTGGTCGAATGATTATAAAACTACCTGCAATTTTAACCACCGAAGCACAACAAAGAAAAAATTACCTCACCGAATTTTTTCCTCTCTCGAACTGTCTGTGTTAGTAACTTCAGACTGAGCTGGGAGCCCGATTGCTCACACTAAAATATCACATTAATCTAACAACTTCCGATGGTCATACGGAATCAGCATCTTTATTTAAATCTAATTTGAATGTTTGTCCAAAATATTTTTGAAGGAAATAAGAACTTGAATTTTTTGTGTAAAACTTTTGGCCCATAAATAAAGGAAACAGGCCTTGACTGAAACAAACCGCATTGAAATTGACTGTGTTTGACCACCGTCTGAGCTTGATGGGTTGCTTCCCAAAGGCTGTCATGCTATTTGATTTAGCAGTACGACGAGATTTTACCCTGAACGGAAACCAGTAAACCACACTTCCCCTATATCCCTCGCCGATGGACACCCACAGTGAAGTCCATCTAGCTCGAACCGTGCTGGGTTAGTTAAGTAATGAAAAATCAGCTTTTATTTTCCACAAAATAACATGTTGGATCACAGGTAGTCTAACGACGACGTCAAATACGGCTGTGTAACTGATTTGCTTCTTAAGGTCACTGAAATCAGTCGCACATGTTATCTGTTGCCAGGGCAATTCCTATGAGGGTCACAGGTGACCAGACACTCTAAGTGTTTACCAAGAGAGGCAGGAAAACTTCTAGTTAACCGATACCAGAAAAGTTTGTTTTAATGAATTCAAGTGAAATATCGAAAAACTCACAATTATGAGCATCACGCTGAACCTGGAGGTTTTGTTGAACGTAACCAATTCACTGTACGAATACATCAGCACCCAGGCAATCAAACGAACCAGCAGAGCCGCAAATAAATTAGAATGAATTGTATTCCGTGCACATTTTAACGATCTGGGTAGAAATAAAGCAGTAACTACGACAGACTAGTTATAGCTTACCTGAAAGAACGAAAGATAATCAGAGCTGCGCAGAGACTTCCGAATGAGAGCGAGTATCCACTGACAAATATAACCCGTAGCACGATGGTCAAATCCTAAATGTTGCTGAACGATTAGTGAATAGACGCCTACTATTTCCGAATGTGTAACTTCCGGCATACACAGGGAATAATTGGTTGTGGCGGCCCATTCACCGCTATCCATGCATAACCGAGTTGCATTTCCTGAGTTTTGGGAAGAAGGAGGGTATTAAAGCTGTCAGAACAAAGTTGATTAGACAAAAACTACAAAATCTCTAATTAAAAAGTTGTACAAAAGCCACTGGCATACGAATTACATGCCAGATGCAGCAAATGACCTAACAATGCTATATGTAATGGTGAATGATATCCAGTTCAATAGGAACCGGTGCATCACTTCAAAGATCATGCTAGCACTACATAAGTTTCAATTAGGGGGAACAACTAAAATGCCTAAGGCGCTAAGACCGCAAATGTGCACACTTTTAAGAGAACCCGTGTCTCTTGAAAGAAAAACCAGTGAAATAAGGCAGTGAACTTTCGGCAGGAAAAATGCTGGTGAACAACTAATGCAGACCAGATAGTCATTCCACCTACTCAAAAAATTAGTACGCTGAACGCAGACAGTCATCTGATCTAGATGTGCAATAAGTTAAACCCTAGTACCATGCTTTTGACTACAGAATGATGGGACCGCTACCAGCAACGAAGAATAAAAGTTTTTTCCGTTTTTTTGGTAAATTTATCGGAAATCTCAAGTTCCTGTGACTGTACCCGTCTCGGTTTCCATACAAGTTGTGCTGAAATCCATTACTCCGCTCAGTTTCTGTGAAAGAGTTTTTTCTAGATTAGGAGAATCACAAGTCCGCATGGCTTTTACCCTTATTAGTTGCGAAGGATTTGCCATTAACAATACATTTCAATATCATCTAAATGGTAACAAAAGTTCTCTTAGACACCACAAGAATTAATGCAGTGAAACAAATCTAAATCGGGAAATTAGAGGTTAAATCCATCACATTGGTGTATTATGGTTTACGAATATTTTTATTGTCTGCTTTAATTAGAATATTGAAATACAGGAGCCCTAGTCGAAAAATGACTGGGCGAAACTCCAAACTGGCTCTGACAACAGTAAAAATGGGTCCACTACGACACTGTGATCTTTTCTCGACAAGGCTGATGTATGGCTCAGATTGCTTTCCCACACAACAGATGGCTTATGGTACTCAGAAGTAGGCGCAAGTAGTTTAGATAAATAGCGAATAACTCATAAAAAATTCTCATGTTTGTACATCTAGGCGTCAAATCTGGAGGGATTTGGGACGGTAGACCCGGGGGCGAAATTTCACCCGAAAATACGTTATCAACAAGTTACAACTTTCATTCTTAGAGTCAGTTGAAGTCGGTTAAGGCTCAGTAGTCAAGCCAACGTAAGGGTTGTTGAAGAGGTTAACTTTAAGGGCTAGTGGCAAACCTAAGATAACAGTGGAACACCACACGCACTTGACGATGTCAATTCGACTGGTGATGAAAAGTTTTCCATTCAAACGCCTCGATCAGCAACATGAACCTCAGAAAAAGTTTCCATCTCTTCAACCCTAGAGAAAAGTTTCGTTTATAATAAACAACGATGGAAGCAAATATGCTACATTATTATTGTAGGTGTTTCGCGACTGTCCGCGTTCCAATCCCTTCCTCGTACATCACTTTACTACTGGAATAATAAGCGACAACTTATTTTCGCCTCGCACACCTCGTCGACAGTAATTCATCGAATGGCATTTATTGATCCACATCATTTGATCATGTTTATCCACGACATCATGTACTGAGTAAGGGCACACGCATTTGATCATCTTTTTCTTGTGCTTGTCACAAAATGTCAACTGCCGACCCAACTTGGTAGAAGTTATATACCGGTTTATGGCGTATCCTCAACAGTCAAGCGGTACTAAATTTGAAGACAAACGGGACAGAAAATTCGTCTTCGTAAGATTCACAAACCAAATCCCCAGAGGAATGTTATATATAAGAGAAAAATTGGAAGGAAACACTTGCTAAAGATTACATTGATGAATCATCAAACTATATAGTTACCAGGGTTAGAAGATACCAAGTGCTTGTCTTTACCGTGAACAAACTGTTCTGTAACTCAATATAAGTTTGAGAAAAATTGATCGGTGAGATTCGGTCAGCTCTACCAGTGTCAAGACACTGGGAGACTCAACGGTGCAAATCAGTTATATTCTTGGTTGAAACAGTCAGGGATTTCAGGTTTGCCGAATTTGGAACAGTGTGAAATGATAAGATGCCTAACCTAGAAGACTACACGGGAGGGATTAGAAACAAGCATGTGAGCGTCCTAACTGGAACCGCAGTTTTTCCCGTAGTGGGTATCTAGAACTCTGCAAGAACTGCCTCGGTTGGCTAGAGGCTAGCATAAAATGTCCAGGGTTAGGTAGCGAATCAGAGAGAGCACACTTGCTAAAGCTAGCAACGAGGTAGCTTGGAGCAGCTCGTCATACAAAAAAAGGAACAGAACGGAGAGTACCGTCAGGGTTTTGGGTATTGTCGTCACCTGGACCGAGTAAGGGCATGTAGAGGTCACGTACTTGGCCAATCTGTTGGTCATGGCAAAGTGTTCTGTTTCTTGCTCGAAAATCGAAATGTCAAATATGTGTATCAAATACGCCAAATCTGGAACGTTTAAATTTACTGAAACGATAACTTGATGACTACGCGCCTTGGCAGACAAGCGATCAACCTTTGAATGTCAGGGATCCAAGTTGCATGAATCGCTATTGTTTAGTGAGCAATAAGCAGCAAAAAGTAGTTATTGAAGGAAAAAATCAGAAACTCCGTTGCATTATTAAGAATCCACTAATTTGAAAATCGATATTTGTAATTCTCGAGGTGTGGAATGATTAGTGGACAGTCAGAAATACCACTTTCGGCAAAAAACGAAAGGTGTAGTCAAGCGACTGATGGTGGAAGATGTCCAAATCGCAGGACATGTTAAGACGCAAAACTCGTCAGTTAAGGCTGGTGCCAAAACTGCGATGCTAGTTTGTTTCGGTCGGATGAGCTATACGAGTAGGAATTCTGTCGCCAAGACAGAACTGCCGACAAGCCCGTTTGCGCTCTGATGAATCGTACACAGGGTGAGGACCTGAGCGACTGCAAACCGGGAAACGGGGTGGAGAAGCAACCGTGCCGAGACAAGGAAAATGTGGCAAGCTGACGGGCGAAAGGGGACCGCGTTCGAAATGAAGACCAAAGGAGGGCCAATAACGTCGAAAGACAGTGGGCAGTTGGCCTGTGAGGTGTAATCTGTGTAGACAAATATAAACCGTTTTGATTATGTCAAATAGATGGAGCAGCAGTTTTGACTGCTGGAGGCCATTGTGGTCGTTCTCGCTTGACTAAAGGTGCCGGGAGTGAACTTAATTCAGGACAACCGACTGAAGCCTTTAAAGTTAGGAACTCCGATAAGCAGATCTTAAAACAACTCTGACTTTTGATTGAGTTATAGAGTGCTTTTTAGCTAATAAAATTCTAGACACAAGGTATCTGGTCCATGCGCACTACTGATTTATGCTTGGATATTGTGTAAAGTAACACAGTACAGGTTTCCTATCATATAAAAAACGATTTGTGTTTCATTGGGCTATAAAATTTATTAGTTTATTGCTCATTGGTAACCTTTATTTGACTTTTGAAGTACCAACTTTTTTGTTTTGTGCTGCTTGGCAAACCGGTGGTATCTGTCGGTCTGATATGACGATAACTATTCTCCAGTTTCGAAGTATGCATTAGTATCTGAAATGACCGAAAGTATCGAGCAACGGAATATTCGTTGTTCTAATCAATGGCATGTAAGCAAAGGTGGACGTGATTGCTGTTAATCGGAAAAAAATCGTTTTTATTCACTCCTGCAAAGCATCTTACCAATCTTTCATTTCTACCTGGTAACCTCAAAAGGCATAGTTGGTAACTAAGTTTTGCTGCTGTTTTTCTGGCTGCGATTCAATGCTCAAGCATTCTTTACTGCTTTCAAAATTGTTTGAAAACATAAAAATGCATAACGAGTCGTCAACTTGCCGACAAGCGCTGTGCAAAAAATCGATCCCTTGGGATCAGTGGAAAATGAACCAAATCGACGTGATCAATGTTTCCCAGTATCTCCCTAATGGACGACAAAACATTCCTGGTAGTCCCATGGATGGACATTCCTCATGGTTATTCCGCAGCATTTGATTGAACAAGGGTCAATTTCAGAAACATTTTATGGGCAAATTATAATAAATAATAAATCGAAATGCTGAAATACTTATTTCCATTGTTAATATTAGAACTCTTACCAGGAGAGGATTGTCGTAACTGAAACTGCCCCAATCCAAATCAATTATATATCGAGGTCTCATTTACAATCCATTATTTCGATATACCCAAATAGTTAACAATTATGCAGGGTTTTCGTGCAAAATTTATGAAGGATAGCGTGAAATTCAATGAAGAATCGGAGCACTTTCCGTCAGCCGTCGTGACTTAAATTTGCCTTGTTCAATCTAGCTTATTTTAATTAGTATGCACTACCCGGAATATGAACTTTTGTGATCCCCAGATGGTCCCTTCGGAAATGGGTGAGTTTTATGACATTTTCGAATATGCTTTCAGTAACTTGTAAAAGGTCAAACTCCATACTATTAAGAAAACGGAGACAGAATGTCCCCGAAATGGTTGCAGAAGTTGCATCCAGATACCGCTTTGTATTCTGTGGTTGCCCTGGCAACAAAGTTTTGTCCACCGTCCTTGATGTGCTATTAAATGATAGAAAAACTTTAGTTTGATTAAAGTAACACACGTACCGCACTGCACTAAGGAATAGAGCATATATGGTCGGATTTTTGTTACCTTTCGAAGACTCTTGCAAGTTGTCTTTCTTTTGTAGCTGTACTCATAAAAGTGTGAAGCCAAATTCGTATTTTGAAATGATTATCTGTGACTGAAAACCATGCGGAGAATTTAATCATAAGATTGATTGAACTATGGGATATACTGTGAAACTTTTCATTCTTCACATTCTAGAAATATTCCAATAAGGACTACAAGTCATTCCAAGGGAACTGTTCTGTGACTTCTCTTGGGATAACTTCGGATCACTGTTGACTAATGTCGAGGTGACATCGATGCGGTTTTGCTTATTTGAATGGCCGAATTAGATAATTGGATGATAATAAGTTTGTAAGAATTATCTGTTGTCAACGGGAACGTGGGAGAACCAGTCTCAATGACCATTGCATTACGGCTATCGTTCTCGACTGCATCGGAACAGATACTTGTTCTGAACATTTAAAAGTCCTTCTGTTTTCGTGATGTCCTCATTGACTTAGTCTCATCAACTCGTTTGTTTAGCACCTCCATTTGCAATCAAGTTGTCCGGTGTCTGCTGTGGATTAGGAACATGCCTCAAAATTAAAATACGTTGAATCATGTTTTCACTCAGAAATACAGGCGGTTTCTATCGGTGTCGAGCAATGAGGGGAGACAAAGTTTTGTGAACAAACTAGCCGAGGTTCTCAAAAACTAAACGAAATGTAACTATTGCGTTTATATAGCTCATCCCCATAACACATACCACCACAGTCCCGAAGCATATTTTTTACTCGACATCAAAACCTGGCTTTGGAAACATGTGTACCACATCAACTGAGTAATACTGGCTCCTGTACAACAAACCGTTACATTGTTTTTGCTTTGTTTTACCATAATATTTTCAAGCGTTTGTTTGTAAGCACACCATAACGGCTGCGAAATCGGGATTTGCTGCACCCAAGGGTAACAGAAACAATAGAAGATACTAGATTATGAGATCAATGAAATCTCCTGTTTTTATCCGACCTACTGATCAGCCCAAAACTGAATTGTTGATTGTGATTTTACTTATGAAACGATCATAACGTCAATAATAACTTTGTTGAACCACGGGCTAGCTATATGCAACTGGTCATAGGAAGCAATATCTGAATAAAAAAAAACCCGAGACCCGGTTGAGTTCGGTTGTACAAGAGCGATTGTGAGTGACCTAAATTAACCACTAGGTTCCTTGATTTATGTCTCGTACGTTCACTGGCGATAAAACATGAAAGATGGGTATGTAAAAATTAAACCTACGACACGAACCAATCTGTTAACTTTATTCGATGTGAGCAAAACAGTGATTTGAACACCAACCCAAACAATCCGGTATGTCTACCATAAAGTTTTTCAGTTCTCGAATTTGCATTTGAAACTTAACAAATAAGAGTTAAATTTCACAACTAAGCACTTCCGTCTTTTCTTCACAGAAACTGAAACCATTCTTTTCATTGTAGCGCGGTTCCATTAGTGGATTTTATACAAAACAACTGCTCATTTGACCATTCATCCGTAATGTGTCCTTAGCAGCTTTTTGACGTTTAACTTCCAGCGCGACAATTCAGGTTCACCTAATAACAAATATGCTCTCATTGAATACAGTCGCAACATGACGAGTCTGGGAGGCGAGTCCGGCAGTAAAACAAATTCTTGACATTCCATTGTGGATAAACACGGGGATTGTATAATCCAATTTTTCGTAACTCCACCAAGCATCTGAGATCTGTTTATTCTGGCAGCTGCAGAATTACCAACACGATACAGTTATGAAAAAATCTTTATGTTTCCGGTTTTTCTGTTTATATTATTTCCGATATTCAAATGCGAATTTTTTTGTGAAAAGGTTTCTTTTGCTTTATATGATTCTCCCTACATTAAACTCGTTCAAATTGAGTTAAATTTTTGAGCAAATCAGTATTCCTTCTATTTAAGAATAAGATTCAACAGAAGTACTAGTTAAATTCAGGTTTTCAATGACCAAGTGGAATAAGCGAAATGCCTGCCGGCTGATCCCACAATTCCTTACCCTTACTGGGCCAAAAACCAAGAAGACGGCGATAGAGGTTTTATTATTAGTTGTTGTTAGAAGACTTACGGTCATTTTAATAAAGTTCATATCTTTTGGAAAAGTCAAATTTTTGCCGACTTTTGTTTAAGGACAAAAATCTAGCATTGTAGTTCGTAATTACATACCGAAATGTAAAAACGCATGTCAACGATTGCCGTTTACATACCATGCAATTATGTCGTCCCGAACTTTAAGACAAAGGACTACGTACGTTATACTTAATTGCTTGAAACGTTTGGAACGTTTCGCCTTTATTAGCCACATGGACTTACCTCCTATCTCGTAGGCCTGTTCGTTGAACGTCTGTGGGCACGGAAGCTCGACTTTTGTGCCAGATAGAGCCGGAGGCCAGCACAGTGCACCGTCATGGTCCGCCAAACAGAGTGTACCATTTTTATTCAGAGCTAATGAGTAGAAAGTGGTGCCACAGTCATTCACAATATTACTTGTGCCACTTCAGATTGATTTAAAAACGCAAAAAGAATGGCGACAATATATTTGATACACAATTCCTGCATTTAATAATGTCCAAGAAACTGATTAGTAAAAACCAAAAGGTAACGACATGTCAGTTCGAGAGAGGAGTAATTTCATGAACAAAATAAGACAACCTCCTCCAGAACACTTCACCTATACTGACTGTTACTGTAACACCGAGTAGGGTAGAATAATGGAGACCAAAAAAGTTGTTCGGCCATAAGCTGACCCCGCGCATAACGTGATTTGATGGTAAAATTCAACATTCAATAGTGTCAGCTATTTAAACTTTAATTCCAAACCAGAAACGATTGATCATCTGGGAACAAAATAACATGTTGAAATGATTGCACTATTCGATCGTTTGGGCCGCACAAACAGACCCGATTGGATTATGCACATAGTTGGATCATTTTCAAATATTTCTATAAGGCGATCATCAAGCAGTTCAAAATCTTCAAGATGAAATCAAACCTCTCGTAAATTGGTAGTCACGTGAAACACCCAATCGAATTTGAGGGAGAATGACTGAGAAAACCTGTTGTTAATGCAATGCAGATCACGTGAAAAACAAGCAAGTTCTAAGTTTTACATCAGTGTGAGTTAAGTTTTAGCAGCACATAGCTACAAACTCGAAAAATTTGAAAACGAAATTTAGGAGCGATTACAAATCATAGCCTATTTATGCCTGTAATCACTCACTTCTTTCTAGGTATTTTAATAAACTTACCGGTTGAATGAAAATCGGCGAGGTTAATTTTGGATTAGAAGAAACAATGGAAAAACGTAGCCGAAAATATCAATTTGTGTGCTGAATACATAAAGCTCTGGTAAATGAATTGTACAGATATTGGTGAGCACCTCAGAGCACTTTGGAAGCCAAGCCAATTAAGATTTATGTTTGGTTAGCAGGCTGCATGGAAGAATCTTCGACAGCTGTTACCAAATCGAAAGAAAATTTTCGTGTATCGGAAAAGATCGCTGTGATTTTACGAGTCGACGAATCTTTGTGCTCATCTGCTGATGACCTCAAACGATATCGGTCTAAGTTTCCAGCTAGAAGTTTTGTTTACAAAATAATGATAAGTCTATTTGCTGTTCGATTGTGAGCATCGTTACGGGGTTAAAAGCAGGTGCATTTTAACGATTTTCGCAGCAACAATTATTGTAATACCATAAAAAGACGATTTGCCAGTCAGAGGAATCGATCGACCCAAGAGTAAGCACAAAATGTTTCTGGCTTCCAATACGAAAATGCAATATGTTGATAAAGCGGTTTGAATTTTACCCTCAACACTTTTAGCAATTTGCAATTACCCACGCACCATCCTGGCTTATGGAATTTCACAAATGCAGAGATTTGACACGAAAACTGGCAGAAATTAGAACTGAAGGTGTTAACCTAGGTGATGAGATCAGAAACCCATGTAGTTAGCAGCTGTTACGGAAGCCATCCTGATAAACGTAACTTGGCATCGTACGGGGCTTGCTATCAAAGATCTTGCGGTTTTCATTTGAACACCAGCGTACATTCGTTGCGGGTGGCCAAACTCAGTAACAGTTTTATTTTTTTGTCTTCATAGGTATATATGTCGGCTTTCGAGTCCACTTAACAGTCCCATCGAACTTCACGCTGTTCGGAAAGAGGTAGGTACAGCGACGACCAATAAACATACAGAACCCCGGCGGATTATACTCTATGATCTTGTAAGTGTGCAACGCTACCTTATCCAATCTTCCGGTGGATACTTTTGTTCTTTTTTCTAATCGATGCGGAAGATTTGGCCGAAATAATTAATCCATTTCTCAGAGAAGTTGCGTGCCAAATGCTACTATACTGCAAGAATGCCTGGCTGCGGAGAAAATTCTGTTGTCCATCAAACTGAGGAAGATAGCCATGAAGTAATTTTGCAATTGTCAGTTACGGGGCACCAAATTCAGAGGAAAATTTCAGAATGTAATTCTTGTGCAGCAGTAACGCTTTCGGCAGTCTTGACAAGCTAGTCCTATTCATAAGATTATTCAAGATGAAAATTGCTGGAAGTCCATACAGCCCGGTTCAGAACACCTTTACAACTTGGGCTAAGTTTGCTTACTTCTGGATATCATATTCCTTTCAGCATTTATTATTTACATGAACTTGAAACTTCCGTCAATACCACTGTCCGCTGTCACACGCAAATGTGTAAGCAATGTAGATTTTGAATGCAAAACTTCGAGACAAGCAGCTACTACAACAACAAGGTTGAAGCGTCCTGGAAACCTAGTTTTATCCTCATTTTGTTCTGCGGCTTTAACTGGGTCCGAATTTCCGGACATTCTACCTGTCTTACCAATCGCAGAACTATAACAAACCAGTATTTTCTAGCATTCTCGTCTTTCTTCAACCAATGAGTATGCGCCCTAGGAGTCCAAAACCGAATACCTCAGATTTTAACCTTTCCATGAGTTTTATTAACCTGTGGATGCCAAAAAAGTATTTTGCAAAGATCTAGAGGTGTTGTTTTCCTCTTTCAAATGTCGAATCCTATCCCTAACCGATAAATACACTTTAAAATACAGAACGTCTTGCATTCTTCCCCACGGGCTATCCTAATTCCTGGCAACTTTACTGACCTGTTTTAATAAACGTTCTGCTGTCCATAAGTTCCATGTAACACATCTATAAGTATAGTGGCATATATATGCAGTAGTACCCACGTTCACCATCCTTAACAATGTCTCCAACAAAGGTCCAGCTTGCAGATTTTTCGGGTAATTGTAGTTCCTTACGCAATGTGTTTACTTTACCACTGACGGTGTCAGTCCGATTGCCGACAAAGCATTTGTGATCCGACAGCCAAGCCCAAAGATCAGAATTCTGTATAAACCCAAAAACTGGACTACGACCAGCTCAAGTTTTTAAGTCCATTAGGTAAGTACATCTAAATTCTTCACGGACTCCATGCCTCAGGTCCTTGAAACAAAGGAAGCCCTTGGTAACCTTGAAATTAACTCATTTTTTCGTTGTTCTTTTGGCGAACATTTGACCATTCTAATATGCAGATTTGATGTGAAAAAATTAAAATTGTACCGCTTCGGCTGTAAGCAGCGACTACTAATTTGATTTGGTCTGCTCAAAAAGATCGTTTTGTCACGAAATAGACGAACTAAACATGCGAAGAATCAGCCACATATTTGAAAGACTCAAGTTTGCGCCACTGAATCAGTTGTATCATACCGTGAAACTGAGGAGTAAGATGTCAAACGAAAAGTCCTAAAAGTTTTTTTGTGCAACAATCTCTGGCTTTTAATAAAGGACAGGAACCGAAAGAGACTATTGACCATACTGGAGACTGAATGGAGTTGCATTGGGCTTGAAATATTTGTAGGTGTGCGGTTAAAAGTTTTGGCAGAGGCCTCAGATCATTGGCTGATTGACGCAAAACAGATTTAATCAGCCTACCTAAAATTCTTAGTCAATCTTTATCCTACTAATTAATTAAAAGCAAAAAAAGTTATCACTAATTTCGACCAAGTGGCTAGCAATGTGAGGTCTGTCTTTATAAGGCAGTCAGATCATGCAATTAAAATTATTTGCGAACTACGGTCGACAATAATCAGTGGCCCATCATAGCAATTACAAGAGAAAACACAGAAATCGTAGCATCATTTGTAGTAGTGTACGGTACGCAACCATATATAACCTCAACAGGTCAGGTGTGGTAATGAGTCAGGCGACTGTGAATTGCCGTAAAGATGTAAAGGGTTATCAAACATTTTTACTCGTTAAATAAATTTTGTTACTTTCAACGATTGGGAGAATCATGTGCCCGTTAAACCTCGGCACAATAATCTGCATGATTCCGGTTGATTTATCTTCTGTCAGATGGAATTCTTTCAAACCTGTACACCGACTACATTGCTAGCGCGACTGATCTACTTGGGGCTCAAAGTATACAGTACGTGTGGTTGTCGGTTTGTCACTACTGTTTAAGCTGGTGCAATTCATTCACCGTTTCTGAAGTTATACTTATTGCATGCAATCATAACAACCTTCAGTTTCCCATTGGCGGAAATAAAGCTTTTGCAAACCTCGTCCCATTTTGATTTGGTCATCAATGATGCTGTTGTGATCTTCGTAAAGTGAAAACGCCACTGACACTAGGTACTGGCTTTTGCACCAAAATTTGACATAGCACCAAAGCCGTCGACTAGTTTGATAATGCTTTACATTCATTCGAAAAAGCATGGTGAGATGTTTGAAAAACTTCCGACGTTTTTAAATGTTACATTTTTTCTCATGTTAAATTGTCACAGTTGGAGGATATAATTTCAATTCAGTTCATGGAAGTGATTCACATGATGAGAATGATTCAAAAACTGAGATAGTTGGTAAAATTTCCGGGTAACGTTCTTTGCATCGACAGGCATGTCGCAGTAAATCAAACCAGTTCTCAAAATTTGCTAACTGTCACGGGATTAATTGGTATTTTCTAGCAGTTTCTCATCTCCGTTGTAAAGCTTTTTCATCTACATCCCACAATCTTGCATCCGGTTATCTGGCTGATCATTTTGTCCAGTAAAATCAAGGAGCTAATTTTTGTGGCCTAAGCTGTACTTGTCTCATTGGTTTAAGGGTGTTCAGTTGATGACTCATACATTCCAAAATCAGTTGACTTTTCCACCGAAAATCAGTTGCATATACTCCCGATGTTCACAACGTTTCTAGAAGTAAACATTATATAAATTTGGATGCAACGGAAAAACGCGATTTAAGCTGAATGGATTCATGGTTAACGCAGACTCAGATGCCAGTTAAAAATGAACACGGAAGAGGAGACTAACCGTAGAAATAAGTCCACCGATCACTTGGACGATTTTTCTGTCACTTGTCAATTTGAATGTTGGATTGATAACCCACCTGTCGGTGCCGCTTCATCAAACATTGAAGGCAGTTGCATCAACTATTATTTTGATGGCACCAAACTGAAGACACTTAATACAATAAGCTTGACATTAGGTGACCTTCTGTGATGACAGAGCTTCATATCTTCCACAAATTTAAATATCCAAATTTCATACACACTCTAGAAACGCATTTTTACCATGGATTTAAGATCACTTTAAATAAGACCACTGCGCGGGATTCTGTCAACATCCGATATGTAAAAGATTTAAAATGCAGAATTCAAAGTCCTCAGTTTGCTTTCAGTTGATGCAAATGCGGTTACTTTGCTAACGTTTGTAAGCATTCTGCCAGGTCGATCCAGATCAAAGCTCAGTGTATCGGATCAAGCTACCAATAGGCATTCTTCTAGAGATGTCATCTGAATAACGTACGTGGCATGCAGCTTCCGCCTCAGCCACGTTGGTAATTAGTGGATAGATGTGATTCAAGTTCAGAAAAGGTGTAGCTGATAGGAAGTTATCGGCTCAGATACATCATAAGAAGTAAAACAGTCACTAAAACATAGTTTAAGCCAATATGATTTCAGTTGAATGATATCTTTGAAAAGAAGACGTTCCGGAGTAGCGGACGGATAAAACTTGGCACGGCAACCAACTAACAACGCAGTAATACTGTGCGACAGGCATGGCAAAGTGTGAGACAATGACGATAAATTGCGGGAAAAGTTCGAGTTGCACGGAGGGAGGGGGATTCGCATATTCGGTTAAGTTTAAAATATTCTGAGAAATCTGTTATCCGCTAGTCTTTAATTTTTTATTTGTATCGGATCTGAAATCTTCAGGTCTTTGATAATATTCCGGTTCTCACAAAGATGAGTTGACTATTTTTACCGGAATGTTTGCATACGTCCGAGTACGCATGTATATATAATGTAAGAAGAAACGAAGAAACATTTTCCGTGAGCAATTAAATGAATGTAACAAGCAAGAAGTGCATCGATTTAATGCAGGCAACAACTAGATCTTAACAGACAAAAGATTCTGAGGCCAGAAACTGTCGGCCAGCTAAAGATTCGATAGCGAAAAGTATTTGAAAAACTTCATGTGGCGTAATGTTGCACGGTTTGCTATTAAGGGTAACTGAGGTAACTTAGAGCAAGCCGTCTTCTTTAAAAACTGGGGATTTTGAAAAAAAATTATCAAAAACTCATTAGACATATACACAAGAATTCGCGGGCTATTACGGTTTTGAATTCATTCGGCCAGTTTAAGTACAATTTTGGACTCGATAGAGCTTAAAATAATTAAGCAGCTCTGAGCCATAATTTACACTGTACGACTTCAGGTGCAACATGGAATTCAATGACAGAATGTTAAAATCAATCTATCTTTTGATGCGTACAACCAAAAAAAGATACTCAAGAGGACTCCGATTAGCAGTAACAACCGAAAAATGTCTTCTGCAATTGACCCTGTAGTTGCTTAATGCCTCATTGATTTCATTAGCATTAATTTCTCTGCATTACCTTAAATTGCAAAGAAGCTTAGAAGGCAGTCTCTTTCTTAAGAATATGCAATCTGTTTTCAAAAGGAGGTAGACAATCAGTTCGTAGGGCCCCATATACGGAGGTACAAAGATTGCGTTTTACGCAGTCCCTCTTGGTGCTATTTAGTTGTTCATAATCAAACCAATTCACCGACTGCACATTAGTTATTGCAAACGGAACACATTTGATGAGTGTCTCAGGTCTGAACCAGCAAGTGCAAAGAGACCTGATGGCCCAAATACCTTTGAAACCGTAACTTATGCAGATGAAAGTAGTAGCAACCTACTGCATAAATCTCAAACAAGCCAGATAAATTTGACATGGAATACTAAGTTCCATGAAGCATAGTATATTCGTACTGTGAAACAATAAATGATGGGACGTGAAAGCTGCCTGATATTTGATCTATCTGTGGATGAATATATCAATTAAAGCTTGATTAATGGCTCATAAAACAGAAAATATGATCTCGTCATTGGTTTTTTACTACTTAGCTGAGCTAGGGATACACCAGACTGCGTTCTACGTTTACTTATGGCCTTTTGAAGTAGCTCGAAATTCACCATTTTTGACTACTCTTAAATTTCATTCGCTCCTAGCTGATAAACAGTCGATCACTGCACGACTAGAAGCAATTACAATATAAACACGTTATTGTCATTTCTCTGTAGGTGTTACCCTCCTATTGAACAAAAAGTCTCGTCTGTGACGCAGAAGGACAGCCAATCGTCTACTTCATTGTCGAACTGGTGATGGCTGGCAAATGATTATGATAGCTGTCGACATCTTTAGCCTTAAGAAAAAGGACAGCGATTTGGAATGAAAATTTCCCACTTGTTTTTCCGCATCATACGGATAACAATTTGAGATTATGAAAGACACGTAATCGCCAGAGCTTTTCTGAGTTACGGATGATGCGATTCTGTAGGAACGTATGATGGTTCTTCCCGTGCAAGCATTCCCAGCGATCTATGGCCCTGTCGACAAAACACTTCGAAATTATTCACAAAACCACAAGAAACTAATCATTCCCCGGAGACTTTTGGCGTCAAACACAAAAGCAGCTTGCCTTTAGTCTGTTGACTAAGAATATTTATTGGCTGTGACATGATGTAGGAGGACAATTCTAAATCTACTATTTTGAATGCACAAACTTGATTGGCAAACATGAAGCCAGGACCAAATAATTCACACCCGCTCTTTTTTTCAGGCAAGCATTTCATTGCAAATTGAGTAAGGTAGAAAATTTGGGATTCACACTTGCAAAATACCAGTGATAATCCCACTCTTCTGCTAAATTATATAAAAATAGAATTCGTGAAATTGACTCCCCTAAATAGCATGTTAAAAGTGTCAACCCGTTTTATTTTGGACACACCTTTTAACCCTCTTTGGTAGTGTTATTTGTATTATGAAGGTCATACATTCGTATGTAATCGCTGGAATGGTTGTTTTCAGTATCTGAAAACTTGAGTATCTACACTTGAGTATCTGCCATGCCACAACCAAACTTCACAAATATTTACTTCTTGGTTCATTCGTGATTTTCAAATAAACCGCGCCAACATATCCCTTGTTAAGTGAGCGCCGGTAAAACAATCAAAACAATTTTTGTCGTGGATGAACTAGCTTTTGCGCTTGGTTGAAATACAGCAAAGATTCCAGTTTACCCTGTTAAAGCCGTAACTCCATTGAACTGAACGCAAAGTTGAAAATCGATGGGAGAAATTTAAAATTTACATAATCCAGTTGGGTAATCTACTCAAATGTAATTCGTTTGGCTAGTTCTTAAGCACTTGCTAATCGAAGCAAGCGATTACAACGGGAAGTGGCAATTCATTCGTCTGTGTAACGTGACGATTGTATCATCGGATTAAGGTATCACTATTACCAAAAGCAAGTTCCAAACCATCCCATTCTCGGAGTTTTACTTTTTGGACAATCTGATTTCGTAAGCAATCGGTATGCATTCGGTCTGAGTAAAATCTGCCACTTGATGGATTCAAAAGCAGGTGATTGATATTTATTTTTAAGAAACTTTTGATTAATCAACGTAATCACCAAACGTCCCTAAAAATCAAAGTAGAAATTTGGCAATCTAGAATTTTTATCATTAGCTATTGAAACCTGAAGACAATTGAAAAATATACCGGTAGATTTCAGATACCGGGATACGAGGGGAGACGCGTGGGGGTCCTTGAGAAAAAGATATACGTAAATACGTTCAATAAAGGAGCCCATTGCGTTCACTGGTCCGAAAAATTCTTAAATGAGCCATGCGAACTCTTACCATTATTAAGCCAGCATCATTGTGAAATCCAGGATTCCCAAAGTTCATACTACTGTTTCTCAACCAACTAGATATAAAATCTGCGCCAATTTACACAACAAAGGATTTAACCGGAGCTTAGACAGACAACTCTAATTAAGTTATTTATCAGTGGGACAGGACCAAAAACATTCTGCAGACTTCTATTCAATGAACTCATTGATCAACAATCAGCACAGCCTGAATCCTTTCCCATAATTGGTGGTATCATCCTTCTTGATTAATATGTTCATGCTGAGGCTTCCGACACCAAATCTAGACTTTTTCCTGAACACTATAATACTGATCCGAGTCATCGAATTCGTGAGTAGTTAATTCTAGAGATTTTTAGTCTGGTGAGACAGGGAGATGGTACGTCAAAAAGGACTCACCAATATTAGCCTTGGGAGTATGAGCGTTTCACTTCGGAGGGGAAAAATATCCCAAATAATAAAGGAACCCGAGCGTTACGCTTCACAGCGGAGATCACGCATTTTCATGCACCGTATAGAGGAAAACGGTGACCATAATTGTTCATAATCTGTGATTTCTGAGACGAGGAATAAAAAACAGTGGCTTTCTCATTTCTGGTCGACCTTTGTAAGAATCTAGAATTTCGGCATTGACCGCACTTGGTTGGCTACAGCTGAACGGCCATGTGTGGGATAAATGATATCTGTAACAGAAGAAACTTAATTATGTGTAATTGATCAATTTGTCACACGACCAGGTTGTAGACCACTTGTTGGATAATGACAAGTGGGCCAGGGAAGTTTAAGAGTCTGGACAAATTGTTTCTGAGCACATAGAGGGAGGTTACAATGGTCCCAGCTACTCTTTGTGTGCACCAAAAATGTTCAATTTCAATTCAATGGTGAAATATACAAGCAAAAGGACTGTCAAATGTCGCATCTTGAACACAG
>LUCM01006287.1:320903-367651 GCA_008360955.1 Fasciolopsis buskii
CTGTGTTCAAGATGCGACATTTGACAGTCCTTTTGCCGGTATATTTCACCATTGAATTGAAATTGAACATTTTTGGTGCACACAAAGAGTAGCTGGGACCATTGTAACCCCCCTCTATGTGCTCAGAAACAATTTGTCCAGACTCTTAAACTTCCCTGGCCCACTTGTCATTATCCAACAAGTGGTCTACAACCTGGTCGTGTGACAAATTGACCAATTACACATACACACAGACGCATTCTTAGAGTTGTGAACTGGTGTGAATGCAAACGGACAAACTTAATTATCTTTGGAATTTCAATGCCTTTTTTCAATAATACTGATGACAGTCGCATCGAAGATCATCATACGCGCCGGACTTAACCGAACATGTAAAGTATTCTTTTTAGTTAACACAATCAAGTGCACTTTGTGCAATAGCCGTGAATTTCTCAGGCAAAAGAGCATGTTAGGTTTAAAGATTACTGAAATAATCGGTAAAATTTCCTCTTTGTTTGGGTTTTGACTGACGAAAATTGGCACTTGATAAATGATCAAAAGTTAAAAAATGTCTGAAGTTTGCCAAATGTGATTCGCCAATCTACATAGTTCTTACTAGTAACAAAAGACGTTGTAAACTATACATTATATGACGCGCAATTCACACAAGGAGTTACATTTCGTAGGTCGTGGAGAGTCTACATGCTTTTTTCGCATCTAGATGCTGAACATGCATTTTGGAACCAAACCCCTCACATTATGCATACTGGTCCGATGCTCTGACCGATGAACACTATCGTTCAGAACAAATGAACGGGGACAGCAATATCAACTGCTCATTATTGCTACAAGGACCTGCCCAGTTATGTACAAGTGTAAATCAGATTTAACTTCACAACGGAACTGGTGCATTGGATTACACCGAAACGGGTAGCAGATTGGGGCAGAATCGAAAGGACCTGATTTGCCATTGAACAGTACCAATACATGAAATGGCCAGAGAAGATGGCTAGCTGATTAACCGTAACTAGTTTTGACACTAAGCGTTAATATTAATGATAATTAAGGACAACCAATTCTGAGGCAGAATGGGAGAATTCGGCGTAAGGCAATTCCACGCTTACCTGGACTTTTCGAAACAGTTCTTTATAAACCCGTATTAGAGGCAAACATCGAAGTACAAGTAGTCGTTATAAGGCATTAATTTAAAGTGCATTTAGGTATAACTGTACAGTTTGTCATAGTAGTACAGGGAAATAGACAAACATAAATAATTTGGGCGGCAGCGCTTCCAAACGCCGTTTAAAGCTGCTGGGAGAACAATCATTCCTCCTCCGAAGTTTTCCCGCTTTCAACTATTTGATTAATTGGTTTTCGTGATCAATGACGACAGCAATCAATGGAGCCAGGAATCATTAGTGACATGAAATAAGTAGCCGACAGTTGTAGCAAAAGTAATCATGAACTAGGTGAATTTGTTTAATGGAACCTCCTAGGTGTAAAAAATAGAATAAATATAAGCCCGTGATTCAGCAGAAGCGAAAATAAATACAAACAAGACTCTTATCTTTCGCTGGCATAGCCACGATTGGAAAAGCAACTCGACTGCCCCTTAACAACAAATTTTGATCTATACAGGCGAAGATTACAGTGAATGATTATTTCGAGGTAATGAATATTCAGACACGTTTGCTATCAACAAATGTTTTGGCAAGAAAATGAGTGATATAATGAGCGAAGGTGAATGCAAATTTTCAACACCTATTCATTAGTTTTCTACCCTTAGTTATGGTAGATATTTTAGCGCGAAATTTACTCATGGGCATTCAGTACAAATTTCTAATGGAGTTTCCACAGAGGTATTCTTCATCACCCTGTCCCAAACTTCGTGGTGGAAAATATCTGAAGAATACCTTGAATAATACCATATTAATGTCAATTCCTCTAATGGGTCTCATTTCTCAAACTTTCTAAGATACATCCTCTAAAACAGAATATTAATTAACAGGCGGTAACCTCAATTGGAGGAGTATATAAGAGTGAAAAGGTCTAGCATCTTTTTATGGAGTCGATGACGTAAATCAAATCGGTAGGTGTCGTCGAAATGCATTTAGTTTGCATTTGATCTGATTAGGAAGCTACTACCCAACATGTATTGGAATAAATTCTATGAAACGTTAGGGATATGAATGCACGTCTGACGGTATAAAAGGAGGATTTGTCTAGAACTAGACCTGTAGTGTTTTTCAAAGGAAACCAATATAAAGAGGTACAAAAAATCGTTGTTAATATTTTTTATATTCCATCTAGGTTCGAATATCTTAACAAGCCAACTGCTGAGGTTGATTGTGCAAAGTGGATGGCATCTACCTAAGCCCACCAGCATAGTGTTAACCACGTGATTCAGTACTGGATTTGTGAGGCACAGTTTAAATTGTTGTATAATCGGGTAAATGGTTACTTTGTCTGAAGGGACCGCAGTAGATTCATTAAGCTCACAGTTCATTGATTTGCAGCTTGACGAAAATAATGGGAAAATACCTTTGGGCTCAACCATTTCCTCGGTTGTTTTCGGTATATATCCTCCTAAGTCCAAATCGGAAATGCATTCTTCAGAGGTTCTCGCTAGATGTATTTACCCAAAAAATTCATAATATAAAAGGTTGACTTTAACGGAACCGACAGCACAGCGCACGGCGCTACACGTTCGTGGGAAATGTCTTCACCTAGAGGTCAAGTCGATGGCAAAAAGTACCCAGGTTCTGAAGAGTTTAACACTTGCAAACTATACTCATACGTTCAAGTGTATTAGTAATCAAAGTTGCTAGCAGTTCAACATCGAATTTTCCTTATTTCAAAACAATATGCTAATTGTATTTTTATTTGATTTCCTGTGCGCTCGCTGCCAACATCTCAAGCTTTTGCTGCCAAGGGACGGAAACCTCGAATGTCAAGGTAACAATGAGCCGTTGAAAGAAAATGGGAAAATACATTCTATTGAGTCATTTCTGATGGAAGCATAGAAAAATAGCGAATTACAAATAACAGAACGCCTAAATAGTCCGAGGGATGAGCCTCAAGGACAACTTGCGCTAAAATAATAACAGTGCTGATATTAGCGTTGCCAGTTCCGGTTTAAGCGAGCGGATAAGTAACTTTGTATACCTGTATACAAGTATGTAGTTATGCTTGCAAACGCCAGTGTATGTAAGTAGGTGAACCTGCATGCATATATATAAGACTGTCACAATGAGACTGCATTTTGAAATGATGTGGCAGCTAGCTTGCTAAATAGGATGGTCTATTTCAGACAGAAGATTCAACCATGCTTGGAAAGTCTATAAGCGGAAGCTTGACGAAGTAGTCTCCTGGTCCTTCAGGTTGGGGTTGACTTCAACTGGCAATCCGTCAGAAAATAGAGTAGAATAATAATTGATCCAAATACATGGCATCCACTAGAACACTTCTTGTTGCCTTGCAGACAGGTTCTCGTTAGAACCAAATGCTTTGATTGGGGACACTAATCGTTCTACTGCTTGGTGGCTTGGCACTCCATTAGTATTCGTTCAAAAGGCCTCAATGAGGAGGGCATGCACAATGAATTTCACGTAGCAGCTAGAGCCGAGCAGAATGACCAGAACCGTTTTATCCATTGCTTTGAACAGAGTGGCTAGTAATAAGCATATGCCTACTCTGAGTTCTGGTGCTGGGTTAACGCCCCACAACCTTGTGGATAAGACTTTTGAAACTAAATTTCGGGTTGGGGTTACCAAAGAAAGAAACCCATCTGCATTGTGGACAGCCTCAAAGTGCGGATAGACCGAACATCTCCAGTGTGCTTTCTGCATGGAACCATTTTAGTTTCTGTTCTTCCAATTCATGGACCAAGGACATTGGCAAAAATAATTGTGGCTGGACAGATTTATCTAATGGCAGCACCAAGGGAATGAAAGGAAGCATTACCTAAGCATTACTTAAGCTCAAGTGTTCACTTTACTTGGGCGATTTAAATGTCCTCAGACTTACCCAATTAGGGACAAAAGATGCCCTAGCAAGAACTATTGAAACGTTCACAGCAGGAGTAAGCTGCGTCTCCGAAACTTTCATAAGGAATCGTACTTCCGTAATCAGTCTTCAAAGTCCAGATGTACACTCATTTTCTCGCTTCACTATTCGCGTGTTCGGTGGTTCGGTTTTTACCACTCGTAGTCGGGTTGGCGTTGCTATCCCCCTGAGCATGCAAGCGGAGCGCGTATTGTTCGATAACATCCCAGTGGACAGCCGCTTATGTGTAGTTCAATTGGACGGTTTTTTACGTGCCGATAACAGCCGATTGGACCGTACTTGTTTCTTCATCGTATCTGTGTATACGCCCGCTGACTGCAGTTCCTCTGAAGCAGAAGACGAGTTCTACCGGATTTATTTCGGTTACTCCACAGTGTGCATTCAACGGATGTTGTGATCGTCGCGGGTGATTCTAACGCCCAACGTGGGGGCTGAATGGAGACGGAACGCAGCATTGGAGACCAATGTTTCTCCATCTGGTCGGACCGACAACGGAGATCGTCTCATTCAGGTTTGTTCTGACCACAGGCTGTTTCTGGAGAACACCAGTTATTGTCATAAAAGCAACAATGGCTATCTTCAACTTCAATTGCTCTGGTAGATTCCTGCAGACCCGTTCCTGCAGCTGCAACGCACAATGAGGCGCGTAGATCCTTGAGAAGTCAAATGACCAGGAGTTTGAAAAATGGCCGGGAGCAGTGGCGGATAGAAACGTTTGGAGAAATGTAAAAGGCTGCGGCTGTCGGATATAGTCGCAACTTTTACTGATTGATTAGTAATAGTAGTCCACGAAAGCCGAGCATAAGCGAAATGATTAAGGATGAAGCCTTGAACAGAACATTTCGAGATCAATCTACTTGACCCACAGCCACAGTGGGTAATCCAGTTATGCCTGCAAGTGAAGCAATACAGGCGGATAAAAGCCCTCCATCAGAAATTGAGGTGATGAGGGAGATAGGTTTTCTGGAAAACCATAAGGGAGCTGGACCAGAAGGACTGTTACCCTCCTTCTTCAAGGATGGTAGCGAAGAGTTTCCGTCTTGGTATGGGTTGCACTGACGAAATTTTCATTTTGCGACACATCGTAGAACTTTGGCATGTATTCCGCGGGCCCACAAATCGCCTTTCATGATTAGAAAGCAGCGTTCGACAAAGTCGATCTTGCAATTTTTGGCTCGGCTTATCGTTAGAGTTTGTGCCAGAGAAGTTTATACCACTCATCCAATCTCTGTTTGAGAATAGCCGAAGCCGAGTTTGCGCTTATGGCTATGCTTCAACCAAGTTCATCACGAGAAGTGGTGTTCGTCGGGGTTGTCCACTTTCCCCTTTCGTTTTTATCTTTGTCGATGAAACGATTATGTAAGAATAATGGCACTGACTTAACTCAGACTGGAGTATGCGGACCAACTTATGCCAGTGAGTGGAGATCCAGAGATTCGGTTTCTATTTTTGAACCTTTGATAAATTCACTCCTGACCAGTTGAAGTCCACCTTGATCATATCTTAACGGTTCAGGTGAATCAACCACATCACCTCGTGCGGATTTTGTAATGCCCTACGGTAAATAGTGTACCAAAGCTTGCTTATTACAACTATTAGAACTAAAATCCTAAATGTAGTCTCATACTTTTGAGGCTAATCGGATTTATTTTGTAAATTTCTGCTGTTTTCAGTAACGGTATAGAAAGCAAGCAAGCAAGTGATTACCACGTTTATTGAACAGTGAAACAAGTCCAATTTCCCAAATCTTACTTGACCATGTATATCGTTCTTCGCCTAACTGCTCTCGTGCAAGATCCGTATCTTAACTAGTTGAACATTCCCGGGCCGATTTGAGTGTGAGCCGAACACTTAATGTCGATGGGTACCCACAGAAGACAGATTGCGAGATCCAAATATTTCTTTTAATCATCTCACTCCCACGTAAAACTTCGACCGACCGCTTCACGTGATTCAACTGAACCGTAACCCGAGAGTGTTGGCCGTTTATGAAGCTTTATCGACCAACACACTGAGGTCACCACTAAATGCACAAAAACTGCTGACTGACAGCATTTGGCTGTCTTGACTTTAGCCAATTGGCTCTCACCAAATAATTTCTTGGGTCTGTCGACACATTTCTTTTTCCATTGTGTGGCTGGTCATCTCACTCTAAGGTCAGCTAAATTGTTCCAACTGCGACTTCAAGAAAATTGAAAGAAATACTTGCATCTCGCAATCCCTGCCTTATATACGTTTCACTGAAAGGGATCAAGCGGACTAGCTGCTTCAAAACTCATGCTTTCTTCCTCTTGGGCTGTATTGTTTTGGATTCCTTGAGTGACCACTCAAACTGTAGGTATCAGTTGGTAGAGTCGTATTGTTTGGCGAATTTGTAGAATACTGTACCCATTTGTTCGTCTTTGTTCGTTGGATAACGCTTTTGACTTACCGGTTGTTGATTCTTTGGACTACTGCCCCTGACTAGTTCGTGCCCGGGGGTTCATTATGCTCTCCATTCGTAAGGTTGAATTGATTTGGTCTTCCCAATGATTCTTCATACAGTGCCAAGATCCACCTTACCATTAAAAGCACAGTACAGTTGATTCATCCTTCTAGGAATCATCAACAGTGCAGATCCATTGCGCCCTAACTGGCTAATGGGATGCCTTACTCGTTAGGCTAACCGAGTTGATTCGCAGTGGTTCATCGAATATTAACAGTATATGACATAGTGCCCGTATCTGGAATTTGAAGGCCACAAACCATTACCTGCCTTGACGATCCACTTCTCGGAGAGGACGAACCTCTCCGTAAAAGATAAGGATATTATATCAAACCTTACAAACTTTCGCTACTTAATAGCATTCAGTAGTAGGCGTTCGACTCATGATCGTTTGCTCCGGGTTCGCTTCTCAGTTCGGGCGCTATGGCTAAACAGTATTCATGATTCCCAACAAAGATGACACATTTGTACAGGCCGTTCCCGGCTTTTGAATGCTAAGTTGGATGATGACAAAGCATGAAGAAACACCGAGAAAGTTTCAGCTGGACCATTTGATTTTCGATTTCTGCATCACCAGCCCGCTTCGGTATTCGCGTTTAAGAGACCGGTTTTGGTGCAAAGTTCATTTGGTCCGGAGGGCGATTTCATAAGTTTGGATGACTACCATAAATCCTAGTGTTGAATATAGTAATTCATGGTTTCATAAGGTTCACTCAATTTCAGTTTGTTTTTGGTCCAATTAATTTTTAAAAATGACCAGAGGTGGTTCAGAGTGACTTTGATTAATTATTTTTGCAGTGTCACGTGCATCGCAAATCTAGTTGATACTTCATACCATTACTTAAATACTGATCCACATCTAGGTATCCGACGACTGTGATCAGATGTTCACTTTTTGGGGCATCTGAATGCGAACTTTGGACGTTCGAATTCTTGCACCACCGTTGCTTTCCCATTCGGCAGCCTACCACTAGCTACAAGTCCCTGCCGGAAGCGTTTTATCGCATCATGCTAGTAGATAAGATTAAATTCTAATGCATTTACACTAATAAGAACTGCTGCTTTTTCACGCTACCTTACTCCTCGGTCGATAATTCATAATCGGTGTTTTAGTCAATGTTGCATAATCTCCACATTTGGCATAAATAAGTGCTTAGTGTTATTGGAAATTATACCCTTTACAAAATGGCTGGATTTGGATAGTATAGAAGAAGTAAGCTAGACAAAATCTTTTGGTAACGAGCTGTCTAGGCACAAGAGTTATCAGTGTCCAAGTAGAGGGGAGAGCAAAACTAACTTCCCAAATTTATATCACAACGCTGCAAAACCTACATATAAAATGGTCTACTATTATCATTCACTGTATGAAGAGGATTGTAGAAAGAACGCCGTCTGGCACTACCAACAAATAAACCTGATAATGCATCATTGTATTCAGTGATGAAATTTCATCGACCACGACCATTTTTACTGCAAAATTTATGCATTAAATACCGAAGTAATGAAGAGAAAAATGCGAAGTGAATGACATCTGTTAGTTTCCGTGGAACCATTTGTTCAGGCGTTGGTTATGACATGATTTTTTTCTTACTGAGTTCGCTTTGTTCAGTGTGTTCTACCTGATAAATCGACCCGAAGTCTGGCTTGAAATGACAACTAACGAGGTCATGAAATCACATTAACACTGGTAAAAATCAAACGGGATTAATGAGAATAAAAAATGGGTGGCTAAACACACATTTCGTAGGGCACTCAACTGTGATCCACATATATTTTCGGTCAAAATAGATAGATGTAATTGGTCGTTACTTTTCGAAACGTTGTTTGGTAAGTGAATGGATACACAAAACACACGGACACTGGTTCAATAACATTTCTGCCGTCGGATCATCATAGCACTATCTGTTATATTCTTCATGTTTTCTAAGAATTGGACTAATTTTGTCGGCATAAAGCAAAATAAAAATGTACGAACAATTTCACTGAAGTTCTTCTGATCTAAGGTCCAGTCAGATAATTTAGTGAGATTTTACATGCATCGATCGAGAGTAGAAAATGTCGACATCTTTGGCCATTCCACTGAATTTCATTGCAGAATCGTTCTCTCACAGGCACATCGCTTGTTACCAGGGTAAAGAGCATACCAGAGCAAAATGAAGTCAACGTAGGTTAGTGTTTTAGACTGTAAATTTAGAATAATTGTATTATGATTACGAATGGTTTCGTGTACCCGGACAGTTTAATCACAAGTAAAGACATGTGTGATGTGCTGGGTAAGACAAATTTCAGTCCCCTATCTAATGCGACGTCTGGTCACATCCACTGGATTCCCACTGATAGAAGCTTTCAAATGCTAATAGGTCTTGCTCATGTTGCCCACGCCAGTACCCATAAACTGATTGCGGCAATTACCTTAATGGAATAAAATGAAGTATATCTATTTCACTATGGAATCGCAGTCGTCAGAAACTGAAGAGATCGAGAGACAGAATCCGGTGTTGGTCAGTGATTCAAATCGACTTGGCATGCACAAACTCACGGAGTAGAAAATCGTGTATATTTTTGTTAGGGTCTGAGGTCAACAGTTTTGTTTGGTTATCACTTGTAGGTTGCAATTTCATTGAGGGTGATGAGTGACACAATGAAGATTCATGATGACAAGAGTGATTAGAGAGTGCGGCTGTTCAGGCAGAATTACAACGGGTCTGTCGATGCGCAAAGCTACTGTTAACGTTTGAGCATATTATTCTGTGATTTGGAAATGCCCCTGACAAGAACCATCCAAATTCCACTGGGTTTGATAATTCTGCATTGAAAATCCGCATGTAATTTTCTTAAATCTGCTGGGTTGACGTGATTTATATAAACCAAATGCGCAAGCAAATCAATAGCTTACAGCATCCGGATTATACGAAAAGTTTGAAATAGTTTTTGAAAGTTCGCCTGAATAAGATACTCAAAACATCTTACCTCATGAGCACTTTGTTAAAACTATTCATCAACTAGTTACCTTTAATATATGTGAAATATTCTTCACTTCTGAACACTGCAAGTTTTGGTTAATCGGACAACCACTGCTTCTACAATGAGCATCAATCATTGGCACATTGAAAATCCATCCGGGATGAGTAAAATCACTTTCTGACTTTCAACGACTGAACTCGTTGTGATGAATGGGAAAGAAAATCAACATACAGGGGTTTCATTTAGTGACTAGTGAAAACTCCGGGTGAAAATTCCCGTAGATGAAAGTAGTCTGAATGTTGATGGTTAAATTATTCCTCCACTTCAGGCATTTACTGGATATACACTGGAAACGATTTCCAACGCGGACAAAAAGCTGTGCAATGCTTCTGTGATTTCCTAATAGCAAACTGGACATTGATGCTGTGATAGAGGACCAGGAAATTGCGTGACTTCCATTTCTATTACAAACTACCACTATTTAGTACAAAGCACAGGTAATCCTGATGGTCTGATTCTTCATCAACGCCTGTTAGTCAGAGAAAAACCAAAAATCTTGCTTTCATTAATGGGAACTAAACATCAAGTTTCAAAAAGACTGAATCACGTAGGACTATCCGACATTAACAGAGCAACTGTGTCTCAACTCTAACTGCAAAATGCTTCGGGACCACTAGAAATCTGTAGTTACACTGTATCCGGACCTAAAATCTGGTACATCCATATGACCTTTCACCATTTGAGATTTTACCAGGAAAATCTTTCCCTGACGTAGGATAACCTAAAGGGGAAAGTAGAATCTCATGCGATGCTATGAAACATCATATATATAAAGTACATATGAGTGTATTACTAAGTGGTAAAATAATGAAGTCTCGCTTATGATCGCCAAACATGTGTGGATTCTTTGCACTAAGCAAATATTAGGTAATACAACTTCATATATTCAAGTATCTAGAGTCATTATCGATTGAGAGATTTCGTTCTCACGACCCTTACTAAAAGGCTTCATTGCCCGTACGTTTGGAATATCTTATAATTAAGTTTAATTCACTAAAAAATGGTTTTCTGCAGTAGGTATTCTCTAGTGACCACTAAAGCGGTACTATACTCAAGCTAAATGGATGCCAAGAAACATGGACAGTTTATGCCAGCCATACTGGGACGGAAATGCAAAACTGAGGTGAACAGTTGCACTTCTTTGCTAACTAGACTAGTTTTCAACTGCCTGCGACACGGTCAGCACGCAATGTGGACACGTTTTGCCACTGGCCGTTTTTGTAACCTCATTAATCATTGCCGACAGGGAGATCACATCCTACGGTTGACATCGTCCTTGTAAAAATTCTGCAAGACATACAAGCAAATATCGAGACGAACTTTAACAAAGAATGATGGATTACTTGTTAAACTACTAACTACCGCACTTTGAAACTGGTTAGCGCAAAAGACGTGATTCAGAATAAAGATGTTCTGCCTGCTGGCAGACCTATACGGTACTATCCGCAGTCACATGGGGTTTACGATCGCACGACGGCAATGGTTATCTCCTGACCAAATACACTGGATTGTTCACATCTGTTCATAATGGCCTCAAAAGAAGTCCACTTTGACATCGACTGGAGTATCCAATACGGTTGAAAAAATAATTTCGTTCTGGCAGTTGATCTCTCCACTAAGCACTCTATGGAAACTTAGTGGAGTTCGACTTTCACCTGAGTAAAAGAACATGATCAACTGGCATCTGAGTAGGTAACTTTCCTTCTGCATCAACAGACTGGTGACACGAAAATGTATAAACCTGAAACAGGAGCACGATTAAATGCAGACGGTAATAACCACCGGAAGCGGAATTGAATGCCCTTTGAAACTAGTAATGAACGGTTTCTGCAAGGCTTGAAATCGGATGAGTGAAAACTTTGTTGTGGTGATCTTTGAAATTTGGCAGCACCACCTAAGTTACTTTATACGTGTATACAATAAAAATGAATTATTTCAGCTAAGAATGCCTTGCTTAACACGAATTTCACCCTAGTATTTAAAATTGTTCCACCTTCGTTGAGAATCACGAATGCTGCAAGTTTTGTATGCGTGGTCCCAGATGAAAAACCAGCGTAAAATATAAGTTGACCACACTGCCCGTTGGTCGATCCAGACCGAGTGCAACAAGCAAAAATCTCTAGCGCTTTACATCATATTACTGTCAGCTGATTTCCACAGTCACCGGTCGCACAATTGAAGAGTCTTCTTTATTCTTTTGCAGGGCACACGACAAGAGCATGAAAGAAAACTGAAAGAGGAATCGTTTTAAAGCTGCATGAACACCGTTGACTCATTCTTTTCAGTTCAAAATGCGGTAACCTCGAAGTCGATATAATTTTCTTTTATTGGAATATTACGTAACTGAAGACCGAGTAAAAGGCAGAAAACTAAACGGCATTCTTGCTTGAGGTACGAAGTCAAGTTCAGTCAAATAAATGATTTGTACATCCACAGAGGAAAAATATTGAGTGACATTTAACAAAACATCAGACCCTTCGGGATCACCTGGAATATAATATGATCCGGACATTTCTTCGGTTGATAGAAAAAACGGAATAATGATGTTATCAAGGCACGTTTGTATATAAAAGGCGTATTTTTTAAACTGTCCACATTTGATGAGACATCATCGTAAGTTGGTCATTTCGAGTCAATTTCTATTCATGTCTTTTTATAATCTAGGTAAAACAGAATTCTGGCCCAATATGTGAAGTCTAATAGCTTTTAGTTTTGGGTGAACAATTCACATACACTTTCATCCAACGAAACCCCTTAGCGCGAATACCGTTGTACTCCCAGCAGCTGTGGTCAAGGCCGATTCGCCGGCGTTAATTGTGACGAGGTAGGGCTTTTCAAAACCACATTTTTGGCGAGCTTTTTCAAGATGATGTCTAATGGTTAGAAGACAAATTCCATCGAAAAACTTATTCATCAAACACCCAAAGCAGTAACAGGCAAAAATATGTCGTTTGGTCATCTAGTGAGAGTAAATTTCACTTGGCTGGGAAGTGGGCCATTTACCGGAAGAACAAAAAAGAACAACACATGTTTTCCATTTGAATGCTTTCTTTTTTAACCAGACAGAAGAACCGAGTGAGACAAGCCAAATAATAAAAAATCTGTCGCATTTTGGATAGGCAAAATGATTCTGACCCATTGCAAGTTTGTTTTTTCCAAAGAGTAATGAGGAAAACAAGAAAACAGTGAAAAGATGTTTACTGAACGAAGATTATTCACACAAACTAATGTAGCTTATTTCGGCAGACATGCAGTGGAACTTACTGACATCCAGAAGATTCCGGCTCACATGTAGATGCTACTCATGGTTAACCACCAGGCAAGTCCTGCTGACTAAATGAAAAGCGAGTACAAAAGTCTAATTCATAAACGCAGTGCTTGCGTCATGTTGATTGTTCATACAAACTACTCAAACGACCTGATCCTCGTTTTCGAATCGTGCACGAGTTGAGGAGTCAAAAAATATTGCTTGAATAAAGCTTTGCTGAGACGCAAAAGTCTTCAATATAATTCTGTGAAATCTAAACTAAAT
The DNA here is from genome assembly GCA_008360955.1 of Fasciolopsis buskii. NCBI lineage: Eukaryota > Metazoa > Platyhelminthes > Trematoda > Plagiorchiida > Fasciolidae > Fasciolopsis > Fasciolopsis buskii. The sequence continues at coordinate 333,989 of LUCM01006287.1, forward strand.
GGCATACGGAAAAAGAAAGCCATTGTGTCTTAGTTTTTATTTGGGGCAGTTGCAATTAAAGAAAAAACAATGGTCATGCAAAGTTTGCCATCTAGAAGTATTTAACTGAGATTCAAATTAAAGTGTTTTTATTAAAATAATGCCACATTGTATTGATAATTAGGTGTGCTTCAGTAAATTATTAGACTGCGCCGTGAGAAAAGTTCATTTTGACGTACAGAAAAATCGAGGCTATGGACTTTCAGGTTCATTTGCAAAATCACACCTGATACGGGCGCAACTCAAATTTAATAGTATGCGCGTGTTTTCTGTGAACCCATTTCAGATCTCAGTCGCATTTGTTTGCTGGCGTCCTAAACGCCAGACACAAAGTCAGGCATATTAAACGCGGATCTGTGTGCCACAAGATCATATTCAATCCAGTACAAAATAACCAACAACAACATCCGTTAATCGTGCCAGTTGTGTTTCGTCAGCCGCATGCTTAGCCGTAGTAACAATATCTTATCATTTGTGATGAATGCCACTATCATCTTTCGAGATGCTGCAAGTGCTTGAGATTCTAAGTCCCATCTGAGAATCGTCGATGAAGATTGCCTATTGCTCTTGCAAGCTGCGCTATTGGGATATAAATTAACTGTCGTGCGTCACTGAAACCTTTAGTTGAACCCGTTTCAGAAGCTCGATTAGTTTACCAAAATGGGCAAAGTAACACTAAACGATATGCCTATTTGAAGTGAAACGTTTTCTACTAAAATATAATGAACATCACAACAAAATGGAAATTAAAATGGTAACAATTCACCCATCGGCGATACCGAAATAAAGGCACGGAAGATGCCACGATACGAGAAAACCTAAAAAATGACACTTCGTCTGATGCTGATTTCGCCTTTTTGTCAGAGATTCTGCCGCTATCCGTGATTTCACGACCTCACAGCTTTGGAGAGCTCACAGACAATGGGAGCTGCTTTGCATGAATCCATTCCAATTCTGGGATAAAAAGCTTATTTATACAGCTTAGCATTGGTGGTTTACTTCGCAAGATATCAGTAGCTGTATGTTTCGTAAATGAAGTTAATCACATACAGTCACCATGACTAAAATATTCTATTTCTGAAGAATATTATTACCGAACCATTGGTAGTAGGTCGACTTTAAAAATTCATTCGTTAGACCTTCTGACCATTTCTGATCTGTATGTTCACACAAAAGTCTCCCCGGAAACTCATGCAACAAAAGTCATATGAACGCTTCCCGCTTTAACAGACAAAACCACATAGAAACAAATATTTGGATTTGCGCCACCTTTATTCAGCGAAAATTTGCTAGTCTTTTTGATAATTAGTCGCAAGCACTGGTATTATCTGTCAAGTACACAGACTAGCAATTTAGTCATTATCCAGTTTTGGCCTCCATGATGCATCTCAAATCTACTAGGGAGAACAAAGTGAAATTTATTCACGACTATGTAAGTCACAATACCGCTAGAAATCGGGTATCAATAAAGAATGAAAATCAATTAGATGCAAATATCTTAAATTTTTCGGTCATTTTTTTGTGGTGTTCAGCAAATCCAGCACGAAGCTTTTCAACTCGTGCTCAAAAAAGGTTTAGTATTCTCAATTCAGCATCCAATGGTCAGATACCTCATTTAGATATCATAGCAAAACATGATAAGTATTTCAAACAGGACCATGATTCGGGCCGAGGTATGCTATTAGATAGGTCATACTCTCTACCAAATTGTCTCTTCATCAGGTTTGCACCAAAATGAAAATAAAAAGACTCCACTGGGATGTCATGGTTGCTAAATTCGGGTAGAGTGAAACACGAGATTCGGTCAGAGAATTGTTTTTTATTTCTTACTTTGCCCATTTTTTTAAATTAATGTAATATCTCCATCACGAAAACGACTAGATTCTCCCTATCTGCAGTGCATTTACTGTTGATCCTATTTTAAGACTTTTCTCATTTTATTCGTGTAAAAAATAAACAACTTGAACGGAAATAAGAAATTAAGTAAGAATTTTTAAAGAATTTTCTCCCAGATATATCTGTTTTGTGAGTGCTCACTATATGTCATCGCTCCGTTAACAAAATCAACTGGTCTCTCGATTAAGTCAGCCGCCATTTTCTTCTATTGCGCACGATAATCATATTTCTCACTTAATGCGGCGAATCGTATTTTGCTTAATTTAGGAAGTCGGAAAAGGGCAAACACTAAATTTTGCATTGGTTGTTTTTTTAATTACTTCATCGTCTTCTACACTGAGGTGCCAAAATATTTCGTCGTATCTCACACACTGCTTTAGTGTTACAATAAAAAAGCAAGCAATGAACGCGATGCGCCTAGCCAACCATGGTGCAAGGTCATCATGCATATATGACCTTTCCAAATAAAGATGTCCATATTCGTAAGCAACCATCAATATTAGATCACGGTTAATGTGCAACATCCCAGAGAACAAATAATTAACTTTTGCCCATTAGTACAGGAGAAATCGTGCTTAGAAGGTTGAATGAAATAGTTGTTTCTGCCGGACAACCAAGCTGGTTAGCACAAATGCGTGCCGGTTACCAGTAATTCCAGGACCATTCAAGAAATGATTATGAAATTATTACATCCTATTAAGATGCAGTTTTCCATGTTCAGATAAGTTTACCTAGATAGCCGAAGTCACACATGTGTAATTAACTTTATTATAGTCTGCATAAGGATGACATAAGGGAAACCTATGAGTAAATCCATGATATTGGCTGATGCTTCTTTGTGGCAAGCAAACGCTAGAATCTTAGAAATATTTGCAGTTTTCGAATGCATTACCATCGATGACAACCATATCTATATCTATATATATATATATGTATATATTGAACAAAAACGACGGTCTTGAACAAAATATACGAACAGTGCAACGAGTGTTTTACTTAATACATGCATTTACCGTGAGTCTTTCATGCAGAATGAGCTTAGTCAATGGAATTGCACATATTCCAACTCCATTTCTTGAAGCAAAGATGTTATGAAGAATCTTTTGCTCTCCCTGTTGTCCTTTGTTTCCCCAATGATTACGAGCCATTGCTTCTGTTTCATTTTCGTCTGAACCCTTAGACAGTACAATAAGCACCATTTTCCCATTACTTTCCTTAAATCACAGGCTGCTACGTGAGATGGCTTGGAGTATTTTACCAAACTGCTAGATTCCTTTGTTCATCCGTATGTTCTTGTTTTACGTTATTCACGCAAATTATTTCTAAATTGTTTAACTGGGACTGATTTCCACTTGACTGCGACTGCAACATCACTGTCCGGGTTTACATTCTCCCCTAACTTGAATCGCAAATCGGTTTCCACAGAATCCTAGGGAACCTGATTTATCTTCTAAATGCAAATGAATAACTAACTAACTTTCTGAAAATTAATCCGCCAAACTCCATTCGAAATTCTACGATGTCTGATTTAGCTCTGGCAAATAGGAAAGGAGTTATATGAAAGGTGTGTACCACCCTCAGATGATAAATTAGTTTCGTTTGCATCTGATGTTAGCAGTAGAGGGTAGTTTCCTTATCCAAAATTTAGCTGGCTTGAAGAAATCACTGGCAATAAAGCAGTAGGATGTCAGTTACAGCAATTAATATCTCACTTTACAATAAACTGATGACTTCTTTCTACTCCGAGCTATTTATCTCATTTGAGTTGTTCGACTTTTGTGCTTGTACTTTATCCCGTCGGCTTTTGAGAGTATATTGACATAAGCTGATTAAGAGCCACAGCAGTCTATAACTAAAGATTACGGTATATGGAGTAAAGAATGGAAGACTTTCGAACATCACAATCTGAATGTCATTTAGTTTTCGCTTTGATTCCCAAGACTAATATACAAGCCACGTTTTTTCCAATGCACATATCATAAGTGCACAAGTTAATTCAGCGGAAATTTAGGCATCTCGACTAGTAATACAGGAACTGTGCTAGTGAGTCCACTTTATGGGTACTGTCCGTATGTATTTTTAACACAAGATCCTTGATTCATTTTTCTGGTCGATGAACACAATCCAGTCGTTTAACAAGACCAGAAACCGACTAATGGGTAAACGTTGGAAAATTCCGAAATGTCGTGTAGAAAATAAGAAGATATTAAGAAGGATGACAGAAGAAAACAGGTGAACACATTGTTGGACATATATAAGGCTGACTGCTTGCAAGGGTTCAGTTGGTGGGCTTGAAGCGACAATGAAAATAGATAAGAAACAAAAACAAGTGTTTTATGAATATTTAATAGCAGTACTCAAGAAAGAGTTGATGTTCCCTAGTCGATTGGCTATGAGCAATTTGGATCAGAAAAATATGGCGATGCACTCTAAGCGCCTAATTTGATTCACACGAAACAGTGCTTCCCGATTGGACGTGGAAATCGGTTTTAGTTATGTTTGCTAAAACCAACAAAATACTAGACGGATTGGTAGAAAACAACGTCGTTTCCCAACTTTAAAATAGAGCACGTGAAATACTAAACAGATTGATAGGGTAATGGGAAAATGAGAACAGAAAAATAAAGTTGACAGCCGGAAACATTTCAGAATAGTCTGCCAGTAGCCTGGGCTGTGCCCTTCCCATTTCAAAGCTCTTTCACCGAAATAATCAAGTAACCATAGGAGGAACGTCTATAGATGTAAGCATCTTTTCATTTTCTTAAACCACTGACTGAAGAACTAGATGACTTGCCAAAATTTCACCAAGGGAACTATTGACGGCTAGATTCGCATCGCTGTCTAAAGATTGGAGGCCACTGTATCCACCATACCCCTTGGGGGCGCATACGCGAAGCGGAAATGATCATGTTAAACGGTTGTCTGGTCGTAGCCGAATCAAGACAGCCACTGCCCTCCGGTTTATAAGACAGAACCCTAAGGGTACTGATTGGAAACACTTCGAGGTAGCTACTGAAAAATCACTAACAGGTGTTCCTTGCTGTTCTGTGCGACAAGGGTGCAACCGACAGTGATATAAACCGTGAGTAAACAAGATGTTTTTTCCACAAACAAAAGCTCAACAGGAAAAGTGGGTTTCGTAGTAAGTTGTAGGATAAGATTTAAGATGCTTCTGCAAAAGCAAAAAAAATAGGCCGATATTTTGCATGAAAACTCATGCAAATGGTGTTGGCACCCTCACTTTGCAGCTTACACGACTGCCGGATAATGCACAATTTGGACACTAGATCCAGAGACAAACAATCATGTAAATTATGAATTGTGATCAAACATGCTATGAAGCCAGCTAAAACAAACCTCAGTATTCAAAACAGGTTTTGATAAACTCGTCTTTGTGTAGGCAGCGTTGCATACGGATGAGAGAATAAAATATTTGCGAATTTCAGGTGAGATTCTTGGGCCAAAATAATATCCGAATGCACAATCATGGGATGGAATAAGTATACCTAATGAGCAGCGACACTCACGAACCCAGAAGTGTGCTACTGCGGCAGCGTTATCTTCTCATCCCATGCCATGCTATTAACAACTAAAACCGAAAATTTAGAAGCATTTTTCCTCTTTTTGAATGCTTTCCTGGACTCGCCATCCACGTAATAGTCTAGCAGTCCAAATAAAATTCTTACAGGATAAACTTTATCTATAGCTTGATGGAATAGGAGAGACGAAAGGGCGTGAGTTGGAACATGAATTAGATTGCAAGCCATCCAGTGGATCCTATGGTTCAATGGATACCGCAAACTGAGTAGAATGAGGTCGACAACATAACAGCAAGATTATCAGCTTGGTGTCGCTTTAAATTTACTGATAGCCAGAGATTCCCATTATATTTATTAAAACAAAATATAACGGCGTTGACTAAAAGTAGTGCATCAGGTGTCCAAAAAAGGCTATAAAACAATTTCCCGTTTGGTGTATCTGTTTTGCTTTAGAAATTTTTTTTAGTGCATACGGGGAAAATCCATTAAGGCGATCGGCTAGACCCCAACAAAAGTCGATTTAACTATTAGATTTGTTAAGAATGCTAATCTGAAAGTATTCCTGAAAATATTGGAGATTTAGTGTCCAGATTCTCTGTTCAACAATTTGTTTCATCAACTGTGACGGCCAGACAGTTTCGTCCATTGCTTAGCTGAGAGATAAGGTCTTTCGATACGCATTAGTCTTCTTTCTCTACTAATCAATTGGATAAAGGGCGCTTGATGTTTCAAACGTGATATTAACCTGTACGACTGTGGTCAAAAGGGTTGGTACCCAGGAGGATCACCATCTTGGAACATTTACTTATTTGTCTTCTGGAGAAAATTCACAGGGCATTTGCGTGCATCTCCCGAGAAAATTCCGGAGCGCTGAGCGAAACTCGTAGGCTTCATTCGAACGGTTAACTTGTCGTGATCATACTTGGCATCATGTCAACAATCAAGTAAGTAGTTTAAACATGGTGAGTTCGGAACCAAAAACTTTTTACATTCTTGATATTCAATACGCATTTAATGATCTTTTTCTAAGGGCAATTACAGTTTGTTTTTTTTAATTTTTTGTCCTATCAAGCAAAGCCCAGCAAACTGAGGAAAAAGTAAACAAAAATAGCGGATAAAGCAGCAGCAAAAATTAGGATAATAGAGTAGGCATTCAGTCTCGCAAAATTTAATTCGTTTGGTAGAAATTAGTTCACCTATCAAACATGTCATTTAGACAGTGGTAAACATTACATGGCAACAGAATAAATGTGACAAAATTGCGATGATCAGTCATCTCTGTTGTAAGCAAAATACCTACTGATTTCTTGAAACGCCAATTTCCTGCTTTAGTTTGTCTGCAATGTTCAGGTTGGAAGCATGCTTGCATGGTAATTCTTCCAAATGGCCAATTCTCACTTGCGTCACTCTTGATACATGGGGACAAGTAAGGTAGGTAATGGTCAGACAAAATTCTACTACAACAATAAGATGCATTGTCTCGAAAAACTTGAGTACCACATCAAAGAACATTCTGTTAAACTAACGGGATTCTTGCGGTTTGAAAAGGGCTTTTTCATGATTTGATAACCGCCAATCTATCGGAAAAAGCTCCGGAAACTCAGAACAGCTGCTTAGTCTTTTTTCACACCTCTTAAACGTTGTGTACGCTCCATTCGTCGGTGTGGAGTCAACCAGAGAGCGAGTGCGAATCTGACTACAAAGATGCCGAATCATATAACAATCATTTTGAGATTCTTGGTATATCGTGTTGGCTTTTAGGTTATAGAAAAAGCGTAATAATTTAAATGATGTCAGCTACTCAAGTTAGATGAATGATAAAATAACATTATCTACGGATTACTTTTCCGTCTGAAAAATGCCGCAGATATCGGTTTTCCAAATATCACCGAAATGGAATCAATCTGATTTTATCTTGCATACTGAACAGAGAATTTGTGAACGACGATGATTCTGATTTCACTGAATTTTTAACCTAACAGCGAACTTCCCGAATGTTCCGATTATGAAATCACGGTACTAGTGTGACTTGGACTGGCGTAAACACTTTACTGGTGCGATTGAACCCTACTGAAAATAACATTATACGCTCCAAGAAATTTCACCGTATCGTTTACCAAAATTCACTATGAAATATTTCAAATATGTTATTATTTTAAATGGGTATTCCATCCACCAGTTAGAGTGTCACAGGACCTTAGGTGATCCAGCGTAATTTTTGAACAGTCTCGATGACGTTGGGGATGAAATTTCAGTCCCAAAAAAGCTCACAATTTTGCCTTCATTGGGACGCTTGGTCAAATCAATATTCAATCATGATCGACAATTCGATTGCCAATCTGATGTTCGTCATACAATGAGACTTAATGAATTAACAATCCACCGAGTAATAATGCAAGAAGAACAACCCAAATCGTTTAGGAAAGTTAATGCCAACCTCACAAAATCTTCAGACCAGGATACGACTCAACGATAATACTTTTCGCCTATCCAAAAATTGCTTAGATACTTCACAAAAATGTAACTGTAACCAGGGAAATTTTGGTCAACAAGTTTTGCAATGTCTCGCTTTTGAACGTTTACTTAAGATCCGGCGATTCACAAGCACAAATAATGAAATCATCCGCATGTAACCATTACGAACAACCGATTTTATTTAGGTTTTTCTGTACACACATATAGATGAAACTGTGAAAAGTATTTGTCAGCTTTCCTAAAATTGATTGGATTTCTTTGCAAACTGGTCACCATCGTCATTCCACGTTCAAAAGGGTCAAGAAAGTGTGATTTTAGTGCATAACAGAATGAGTATTGTATTTAGGTTTTTGGTTTATGAGTGGGACTAACACAACAATTGTATTCTGTGCGGTGAAACAAAACGAACATTACAAGTGTTCCCCTAAAATTCCCCACATAAATGTATCAATCAACAGGTTAAACATAAGGTTATGTATTAGGCAGGTTTTGTTTATGAACGCACAGAAGCCTATCCAACAGGGTATTTTACTCTCGATAAAAAATCGGGTTTGCATTTCCACTGGAGGTGGTGAAACAGTCTTAACGAGAAAAAAACCCACTACTTTATGTGACCAATGTAGTACGCAAGCATTACATTCTGCATCTAATAATACAACCAAATGTTGCATGAATTTTATCAAGCAAACTCACTCATACGTTACCATTACGGTTAAGAGACATCATAAACCACCGCTGCCTGTTCAGTATGTTCGGTAGGTCAAGGTCACTTATTAGTTCAGGTGCTAAATCCGGGCTTCGGTGATCACAATCTCGAACCTCCTGGCTGCATGTCTACCCCAGGATGTTACGAGATTTGCGCCGAACGTCAGGTGAAACTTCGAATAAATGTCAGATTCATGAGATATGCGTACACCGATGACAATACTGTCCTTCCAAGTACTTCCAATAATTTATGCTACCGAGTAAAAGTAGCTCTGACAATTACATTCGACCGTTATCCACTTTTGGTGTATACAACAGATTGCAAGGTGCACTCATACCATTGTGGCGTTATGTTTATACGGAAATTATTAGACGGTATTCGGGATTCTTTGTGAATATCTTGAGAATTTTGCAAAGCGTCCTTAGAAAAATACATCATAAAGTAAAACAAGATTAAGATATTAATCTGTTTGCTGTTCAGATGAAGTAAACTGGCTTCGCCAAACTAACGAACACAATTTTCCAGTAAGGTCAAATATGGATTTGCAAGAAGTATCTGTTTCTCATAATTTTCGATGTCAACGAAGACTGTTTGCATGCGCTCTCTGTTTCACAGGAATATGGGTATTTACCGTTCTCAGATAAGCACAAAAAAGGTGATATCGGACGAATTTAGAATTAGTGCTCTCCAAACCGTTGTTCTAGGACTCCTACAATGCGAAACATCTAAACACCGTTGAGTGTGGCATTGCAGCTCTGCCAGTAGGTCATGTGACTATTCAGGATGGGAACTTGTAATTTACTCCATTTCGTCAATCCTAAACGTCCCTTGGTATGACATATCCTTTGTTGACACAAACATCTCAACTTACAGACCCAATATTCACATTCCGATGCATAAACACCGACCCATAAGAAAATGATTTCATTCAATAGATGGTTTCTAGTCCCTAACCCTTGTGCATTCTACTTTGGAATTTTGTTATCGTGGAAACGAAAATCAGGTGTACATGACATGGTTTGATAAGTTTCCACCTTAACGACTTCATTCCAATACTCCACACTCTTAGTCACTGGTATCAAAGACTTCCGACAGAATACAGCTATTCAGAACTACCCACTCCGTGAGTTAGCTTCCGTTTAATTGGCTTGTCTTATATAATTTGTGATCTTTGTTCTTGTCCCAACCTCAAATGCATTCGCCAGATTTATGGATGTTATATAGTTTTTCTAAAATTTCTAGTCCACTGGTAATTTATGGTTCGTATCACACTTCTTCATGACGTTAGTGATTTTTCAGATCTCACGACTTCCTAATTTCGCTGTAATATTTGTACAAATGATATATTCTATAGTAAATACGTCATCCTACCCCACTCTCAACAAGACACAGAACAAAGAAACAGACCACCTTATGAATGCCTTATTACAAGCAAGCAATCCGAGATTTTAGGAACAATCATGAAACCTAACAGGATTTCGGTTTAATCGGCTTTAAAGTTGCTCACTGGTGAGCATTTAATCGACTACTACTAACAGTAGCAAAATAGCCGGGTCCTCTAGACTATGTACAAAGACTTCCTCGCACACGCGGAGGAGTCATCTACCAGTGGAAATTAACCGGTGTGAGCTAGTGGCCAACGGCCTTGCAAATCAACAACGGCGTGGAGCTGCAAATTGTGGTCAGGTTCAGCAAGTTTGTTCAGAACCAGCAGTGCTGTTCCGATGGCTCAATCTTTTTATTTACAAAGTTTTGTCCTTGGTTTTTATCCTAGTTCGGTGGCGGTGGTTATGCAGTGTTGATGATATCTAACACGGAGGTAAAACGAGTATAAATTGCTACCATGGCTTTTATTAAGACTGTGACCGGAAAACCCTTTAACAGTCTTAGTGTTTGTTTCGACTACACATTCGGAACTGAGAGACTTGAAACTATCTTTTCAACGATTTTGAACTTATATGTAAAATGTGTCTAATGTGAACTCTTTTCGAAAGCAGATGATATTTATATCAGATATATAGATCATAGACCAAATGCTTAGCTTATCGTTCACAGTGGTTTGCAGATATAATCGTGTGCCATCTAACGTCACAGTTTCGCATCTCAGGTCTCACTGGTCGCTTTGGTAGTAAGCGGAGACTCGTTGTTAATCCCGTTTCCATGTCTGAGCTTTTAGGATATTGTGGTTCCATGCTAGAACATGTTTCAGAGTCATGGATTTCGGGTTCTAAACTTCTTTCAATAGGTTGTGAATGATATGGGGTATGTTCTTATCACTTCATGCACGTGTCAGTAATGACAAAAAAACAAGTACATAAAATAATTTGTGACAGGAAAAGTAAATGAACCACTAGAATATCAAAGACACGATCGACAGTCACGAAGTTGCTAAATCTGGGTTGCGTCTACCACAGTGTGCCCAGTTCATTCCGGTTTGTTTTAGATTCTACGGTTCAACTAACGTCAAAACCTTTGCTATTATTAGCGGCTCATGGTCAGAATCATTCGGCTACAAAAGAGGAAGCTTTCTTCGAATGAAGGAAAATATATATTTCGTTAAGCTGGAGGATTTAGCGTCGATAACCTCCAGTAGCAAAGAGTGAGTAAAATTTTACTACGGAAAATGTGCTGCCACTATGCAGCTGTTGAAAAGTACCAGGTCATACAACCAACCTTTATACAAGGTCATCAAAGAAAAGCAAAGGAAAACGGATTCGCAGTGTCTGAATTTTGACAGAATAGCAAAGCGTCAGCACTGTTCACTCTCACGCAAACAAAAATTCATTTCCATTGATTTGACAGCTCAAAAGCCACAGCTGTTTCTCCACCGAAAGGTATCCAACAACATATCAAATCAAATGATTTTAACTGACTGTATGACGTCCAGAGGCTAATAATTACTGATTGTGTTCATCATGATCTGCCCAATAACCGAGCTATTATAAGCCTTAAGAATTCTAATACCGAGTGACAGAAGATATTTCTCAGCAGCCCGTATGGAAATATATTGTTCCACTCAGTCAAAAACGGGAAAGCTTCACTGACAAAAAAGAAGTCTAAAAAGGTAACTAATTTAGGCACTTATTTTGTTTTGGGGAGAAACCTTACGAAAGATGAGGCAGCATTTCCCAAGTATAGGCAGTACTCATTTTTTTCTATCAAGATAACGGTAACGTTCTCCGGATTTGTAGCTGGCCACTTCACAACCATTGAGTTCGAGCATTTTCACTTGCGAAATATATAGCATACAGTTATGGAACTGAATAGGAATTTAAAAGGCCAGTTGAAAAATTGGGTATGATATCGAATGGGGTGAACTGGAGCAAGTTCAATAAAAGTTCATTCACTTACAAGGTAGTTTTAAAGCCACCAATTAAGCTGTTTTTACCAACCCCTTTAGAAGTCTAGGTTATAATATCTAAGCATTATGCATTCAGCAATATGGAATCTAAACTAGTTGCATTTTTGCAAATGGGCACAAATCAAGAATACACAAAAGATGCTTTTATGGATTCTATGTTCCAGTCACGGGAGCTGTGCACGTGAATTGCATTCGACATCAGAACAAGTTCCAATAAAAAATCGTCATATTGAGCAAACTAATTTGGCACTTTAACTTCTATCCATTTACGGTGCTCTTCATGTTTCATCTCAGGTTCCACTCGCTCATAGGCACCTCTTTCATTTTACCCGGCTAAGTTATATCGGCACAGGCTGTGCGAATTCCTGGATTTTTATGTGTACTTTAGAATCTTGAGTGTATTCAAAATAAATTCAGAATCTGTCGTAACTGATATTGTCGAAATTGCTTATTGGCATTTTCAAAAAGCCGGCGTAGAAGCCTGTCAATCACAACTTGTAAACTAAATTTACTTTAAAAAATCAAAGTAGTAGAACATCGCAAAGTTTTTCAAGTCACTTTGACGGAAATGGGACCTTTGAAAACAGTCTTATAGTTTCTAGTTTATTTATTTGCCCTTCACGGTTGTCTTAAGGTTATCCTGAATGAAAAATATTTTCCTAAACTGCTCCCTTTTTGAATTCTCTAGGGTTGATAGTGTACTCCAGAGAATTCCAAGATTTTGGATATTCCGTCAGAAATCGCGTTAAACGCCAAACTCTAAAAGCTCCTGGCTGTTCAACGAAATATCTAACAAGGTGTGGAATTGCTATTAGATACCACATATTGGACAGAATGTCTACACCGTGATTTGTTTTCCTTATTTGATGCACGGTACTTCGTGGAACGTTCTACAGGTCGGTTCTATACTTGTCGGCGAAAGCCTACCCATCACAGTCGCATGAAAATTGCGACATCTTCGTTTGTGAACGTTTTGCTGAGGACGTTGCCAACGAATTCCCCCGGATCATGTTTATGCACAGGCCGCCCAAGTCGAAGTAAGAGGCCCTGAATAAAGTCCAACGGAAAGAAGTTGAGTCATTCACTAAGCCAATGTTGCCAACCCGTTCAAAACACTTTTTCGCGCGTCATCATCTTAAGCAGCCTGGTTACTAGGAGGCTGATCTTCCCTTAGGAGTTCGAGTTATCTAGACTGCGATCGTAGTATAAATGCTGCCCAAGATTCAATCCCGGTGGACACAATCCACCAGTAGGACCGGAAAATAGTTCAAGCAGGCCACACTTTTTTCCGCGCATATGCTGCTGCTCCCACGGTTAATAATTTGAATGTACAACCCTTGTCCTTGAGTGGTCGTCTAAATAGATGTTTCTGAACGATAGCGGTGCTGCATGCTCGCTGGTCATTGAATGCTGTGTCTTTAACAATTGTCCCCTGTCCGAAACGACATCACAAGTGACCGCAACAAAGGGTCCGAAGGTAATCGAGGCAGAACTAGTTTAGAGGTACAAACGCAGGTGCTAGGTATAATTCACTCTTTCCTCGACTGTCATACGTTTCAGTAGAACGCGAACTTAGGAGTGGACTTTTCAACTAGCTAGGGTGGCATGATTGCACTTCACAATCGACTCTTGAGGTACCTGATCCGCAAGCACGAAGCCCTAAGGGGCTCAAAACAAAAACAACAGACAGACGGTTTCTTCGTCAAAGAAGCTTGCTGAGTTGAAATATGCTTAGGCCGGTAATTTTGAGTCTCAGTCGAATGTGGCGGGCCGAACTACATGGAATTGTCACTGACGACGGTGGAGAAACAGTACAACGTGCGCGGCAAGTGCCCGTTCTCTTCACGCCAAAGCTTGATTATACTATTCGACACATGCCGGAGAATGAAGGCAATACTCCCATCATCCTCTTCGTGTTTGTTCTTTATAGTTTTGGCCAAAACGTCCAACGGTAAACTATGGCTTTGTTAGGCTATCGGAAGTCGCATTATGTTACCCGAGGAGACACTCCCACCGTCACACACTGATGCCACGTTGGGTGCCTTATGCGGTGCTAAGTGGGTTCAAACTACGGACATCGAAACTGAATACTGGCCGTTCGGGTTAGCAGCATCAGACAGAGTAAAACGGCATTTACTGTCTCCCGGGGATTGTACCAATTCGAGACAATGGATTTTGAATTAGCGAACGCTCCTGCACGGACTCACAAATCAAGGACATGTTTTATCCTTGTAGCATTGATGTGGCAAAGTATTTCCCAAGTTAAAGACGCTGCTAACATCAACGTCCATGCTGGAGTTACCTGATCTCTCTATTGAGATTGGTTTCATTTTGCATGCCGACGCTATTGATCTAACCATTGGGCTCGTCATGTGACAGGAATCAGCACATGGGAAAGTGGCTATTGCTTACGCCAGCCGTGCGCTAGATCCCACCGAAAGGAAGCTTAGCACAATAAGAAAAGTGCTTTCGCCGCTGGTTTGCCTTACTAATTATTTCGATTATTTACCTTGATAAAGCCGTTTAAAAATAGAACAATGGTTGAGGAAAGACCCTGAAGGTCAAGTGGCGAGGTGGCGACAGAAAGTACAGGAATACGATTTTATCTGTCAGGATCGTCCCGGAATGCGACATTCCAGCGCCGACGCCCGTTAGTGATTTTCCTTCAGTGTACACCTTTTGTCAACCATAGATGAAGTTGCATGGGCGGATGACCAAGCAGATGATTCTCACACCTCTTGAGTTCATGGTCGCCAGGAGGAAAATGAGCGTAAACTTCCCGGTCGTGAAATGCCAACGTGTTCGGTGGACGAAAAGGCGTTACGTAAGGCCTGAAACGAATTGCAACTCGTCAGTGACGTTTTGCATATCAACATGACAACTGACTTGAAACTTTTGGTGTCTAGGCAAGAGACAGTAACGATCCTTGAAAGGACGCACGAACAAATTGGGCCCGGTTGTCAAATGAAAACAGGCTGCTTTTCGTGAACCTCAGTGAATGTAGTGACTCGGTGTAGGAGATCAGTAATTAAGAGCCCAGTGGCTAAACCGGGGACCCCACAGAACCAGTGACCATAAACCAGCCACGTTGACGAGCCGGCGTGTACATTAAGATTCCGATACCGATGACGCAGAATTGGAATCGGTGTGCTTGTTGTCATGGTTGTTTGTTTTACGAAGTAAAACGAAGCAATACTTATTCGATCTCAAGACAGTCCCTGTAGCAATTGTTTTAATCCTCGATTGCGTTTGCCCATATGGGACTGTCTACACACAGTGACTTTAGTTAGCTTGCTCAGTATCTTCTCTATCTACAACACAGCCCCAGTTGGAACACTGGATCACTGTACTAGACTTTGTCGCGAGATATATCATAAACCAATTACCTTAAACTGACTTATGTTATGAAACAACAGTCTGATGAACAAGCTCGTTTTCAGTTATTCGTAATCATGCCAGTAAGTAACATTATATGTGATTACTATAAATGAGAGGGGGCGATAGGTTACAGTACTAGTCAACATATGTCCACTGTTGTGTGGGTGAAATGGGTGGAGGTCAAAATTGCAGGTTGGTGGAATCCGATTCACACTCGTGACCCGCTTCTGTAGGGGATTCAATAGATTTCCGGGGGTGCCGAGTGGGCCAGGTAAGCTTCAGTGTTTGCACGAACTCAACGGGGGATCATAGAGACGAATGCACATGGCCTCAGCTATAAACAAGACTGGGGACTTAACCAGTCTTGATAGCCTACTCCGGACTTTGTAGATTATTCTGAACGCCTCAGTGACATTCACTTAGTGGCAAGAACCAACCAAGAGTGAACACAGCACTGGTGATAGTTTTGATCGTTCCTGTGTTTAACCAAGCCAGGTGGCCCTCAGGAACCCATTCGAATAGGCGTCTGGATGAACGGCCAACGAACGCTGGTCTATACTACCCATCCGCATAGTGAATCGGCTCGTCTGCTCTAAATAAACTTGAATATGCTGCAGTATATGGCAGACTCCATTGAATTCTCCGTCCTTCCTCTCCAGAATGGATTAAAATACTGCGGGAATCTGACTATCATAAATTTCGTTGTTATGTCTTCTGTTCCACTTGGAAATAATGTCTGGCGTGACGTATTTTCGTCTCCATACCAAAAGGCTTCATCAAGCCAAGGGAAACGTCTAAGAAACCAAAACAATTATGAAGAACCTTGCCAAAAGTAGCTATTGCGAGACTTGCAAGGTCTTGAAACAATTTTGGAACTCATATTCAAAATCAAAATCTGATAGCCAAGAACTAAACGATCAATTCTTTAAAATCTTAGACCACCTCCAACTTATCTCACAATTGATTTTCCCAACAAACTCAGCCCAAATTTGGGAGACTAAGTCTTGAGAACTTTGCTCAAGTTTAAAGCAGCAAATCTTGTGAGCCTGATCTGCTTTCTCCCTTATTATTCATGGCGCGTGATTCTCACCTTAGGTGCTGATGGCAGATTCTGCTCAGTTTTGTTTGCTTTGCCTGATTACGCTTATGATTTTGACTCCCATGACCGCTGTACCCTCCAAGAAAACAGCGCCGACCCAATCTTTTCAAAGTCCTACGTGACGATTTTCACAAGGTTAATCAGACTGCTTGCTTCGATTAGAATATGCTCTTACTCCTTCCAGTCACCTAAGGCGCTTTCAAAGGGCCATTATACATCAGTTTCTTTGACCTCGTTACCTTATTAGGGTCTTCGTACCCATTTTCGTTGACTGCAACTTCGTTGGTACCGTTACTTTCGGCTCTTCCTGCAATACTGAAGGCGGCCGCAGTCGTCTACAAGGTGATCTGAATGAAACCATCAACTGGCCTCCTCCCTTCACTAACTGTTCTCACATGCGGCTGTATCGCCTTAGGTCGCCAACACACTCCCACTCCTAGCAACCAATAACGGATATATTGGAGATTCTTTCGTTTCTTAGAAATAGGTTTGACCAATAACACTTCTTGCACTTAGCATGCTGATTCTGTGTTTCTCAAGGTACACACACTCTCTTTCTGTACTTCAGACCGAGAAGGCCGAGAGTACCGTTAACATCCGCACTCGTGTTTGGTACTTAACGTATTCTCACCCTGTTTCTGCTGCTCTACCTCTTCCGGCTAGGGAGAAGAATTTATTCTCATCATCAAACCTCCATAACTGTATAGTCGCTGTGCTAAGATTGAGGGCGATGCACTTGCGCGATTTAAGTTTTCACAAACATTTTGATGCTAGCCATAGGTTTTCGTTCGTCATGGCATCCAACACTAACCACTGACTTTATGCAGCCTGGTTCAAGGCTTTTGTTCACCCTTCAAGTTATCATCCACTTGACCCACTTCTTCCTGGTACCTTTAGATATAGAATAAGTTTTGTTTCTTAGCTTGTTATTTTACGTGTAAGCGGCGGACCGGTAATGAGTGGTCTCAGACTTCAGCTCCAAACGTAGTGTAAATCCGTCCTTACCGTTTTATGGAACTTCTTATTTTGTCAGATGGTGTCTTTAAGTGTAACTGCTTTCGTCCCTAGTATTTTCCATGCCCTTTGTCTATTCGGGCTGGAAATTTAGCCAAATCCGGGTATTTAAAAAGCTACCTAACCCTAAATTTATTGGCTAATGACTACTTAATTTCACAACTAAAAGATTAAATAATAATTTTGGGGGTGAATTCAGTAGGATATGTCCAGGCAAAAATGACACTTGGCCTCTGCCTAAATGAATATTTGGAGAAAATAGCGATTATGTACAGAAGTTTGCTTGCAACACGATACATTTAAAATTAATTCGAAAAATAATTGAATAATAGATTTTCGATGGTGATGCCATCCGGGTAATCCAGGTCTCCAAAACCCTCGAAACAGAAAATAGCATGCAGTGAAATCAGGAGTTTCACCAATCTATTCATACTTCACTGATTTACTGTACGTTAACATTCAATTGAACAATCCAGTAGTCAAATAATTTGTACAACACGCACCTGTTTATGGTTTCGGTTAACGAGAAACCTTTTATATGACAAAATTGTAATTTTCTTCTTACCATCGGACAATGATTCCGAACGGAGGATGTACCTGATCGTACTGGCATTCTCTTAGGTGCGTGGTCTACGAAATTACCGGCCACATTTGCTCTGATCTTAGTACGGTTTAGCATGGCTGTATATAAATGTGGGCACTGTGGAAAATGCCTGGAAAGCGTAATGCATAAATTACTTCATGATTCGTGATGGAAGCCGCATACCGATTTGGCTTTCGTGATGCACACTGTGTACTTGTTTGTTTGAAGTGTTTCACCTTTCCCGAACAGAATGTTTACAAGTACCATAGAAGGCCAGTTGAACTAATCACGTGGTTATTACGAAGTGGACAAAAGCATGTGACTTCAAATCATTTGACTTTATTATATATACGTGGTTCACATTGTGAAAACAGTTGGTTTCGAGAAACAAAAAAAATTTTGTGGTCTTTTGCATAGATAATTGGCGAAAAATACTTTTTCGGAATCGGATTGCACGTTAAAATGTCAGCTAATTTGAAACGAAATTCGTGTTTTGGATTTTTTGAATATTGTACACCGTTAACCAAGATATTTTATAATATCACAGTTCCCATGAATTATTCACAGTTGCTCTTTGCAAAACTGCTCCGGGGATCTAACGAAATTTGCGTTTTATCATTCACCATCCAGTTATATCATGCGGAAAATATACTATTTTACAAGATGCAGTAGCGACCACTGACAAGCTGGCAAAACACAGAAATGATCGTTGGTAGTCAGAGGCATATCTACAACGGTTACTGACAAGAGCCATGACCTTTTTTGCCCTACCACTCCCGGTCAAAGCGTAAAAGTGTGACGTCACTCGATTAAAGTTTGCATCACCTCTCCTGGATTTTTGCAGTATCTTCAAATGTATGAAATCCTCAACAACCATTTATAGAGTTTATACTAGTGCTCATGAAACTCGCCGCAACTTAGACAGAATTGAGGACGTCGACATCTCATCTGTGGTGCAGTAATACTCTGCACAATGGTTGTGATCTCTGAGATGTGGTATAATCCGACTCGAAGTATACATCCGTTTGTTCGTTTACCGTCCCTGATTGCAGTGTTCTTCTCCGAGAGTTGGATTAAAGATCAATATTTTTAAACTGTGGCTTTCTGATATCGCGGGAAGTCGATTTTTTCATACTTTACTTCTGTAGAGACGGCATTAGAGTCATTACTAAATGAGCCTCGACAGATTGCGTCCACTGGTTGCTTCATTCACACTGTGTTGTTCACGATAACATAACGGAACAGCCTGCAGAGTGGATGAAATAGAAAACGCGTCATACAGTTTCCAATGGTCATTTGTCAATGCAGATGAAAGCAGGGGAGGAAATCAGTCATCTTTCGTTATTTACCAAGGTAAATTTGAATGACGGAAACAATGATTTGATCCCACTTAAAGCCTGCAGTTCCATCTGCAGAATTTTCTCATACATAACATTGATCGACCAGGAATTGGTTAAGATTCATCCGCCGTTTACAAGCCGACACCTGTGCATGGCCCCGCTGAAGCTTTCAAGATTGGATGGAAAGTGGCATAACCCGGAATATCGTCAAACGACTGTGTACTAGTCCGGAATCTCTTGGCGGTTACTCCATAAAGCTTTGCCAAAATTATGAGATGAAATAAATGCTATATTTAACACTATTTGACATTCGTTTGCCTAGAAATGTAGGGAGATGCACTACTTTGTCATTGTGCTTATTAAGGGCAACTGCAAAATTCAGGATTAATTTCGCAATTCAATGGATGACATACGACATTATTTTAATCTGATTGAACTACGACTTCTCTAGCTGAATTCGTAATTTGCTTCTGAACAGTCTTAGCACCTGAAAAGTGCTCCGTCTTATTCAAAACTACATGTAACACTTCCGGAACTGATTATCAAATGTTTCCTCTTGCATTTTCAGGACTTAAGATGTCTTTTTGACATGTGAATTCCGGGTACCAAATTGGGATATCTTTTTTTATCCACCATAAGAATTGAGCTTATTAATATTGTTCCAATAAAAGTTAATAATTGCCAAGCAAATAAATGGTCATAATTTGGTTTTATTGCTGGTGAACAAAATGAGCTTTGTATTGTTTTATATTGAACGTATTTATAAGTATTCGATAAAGTTCACTGCTGTGAGGTTATGGGGCCTAGAGAGGTCTTACTCTTTCACCAAGAAAGAGAACAACTGAGCTATCATCTCTGGTGATACGAAGTCCACAGCTGAATCTTTGCAGGTAGAATGAGTTTTATTGTTTCAAATCGACTAGTTTGTCCATCAGAACAATGAATTTTTTAATCATGTTTATTATGCCGTCATTTTTCGACAAATAATTAAAAGTACCTTCCCTTGATAATCAAAATCTTAATACGCGTTGTTATTGATTTACATCGCAATTGTAAACTGCTTTTATTCCAACTAGGCTGCTTACAGCTCATCCACTCCTCATGCAATCAAAATCATTCGCGAGAAGCCCACATGATATGGTATAACGCAGAGTATACCAAGTGAGTTGCATAGTGCTAGCGGTTGTAGAAAGAAATATGCACGTGATTTACCGTTTGCATCATCTGCAGAATAGAATATTGGTATCATCATTCCAGGTGTTCAAATATAATCAACGATTCCCTTCATAATTTATCAAATTTTACAAAGTGTACTATCACGTGTAAGAAGAATACAGAATGAAGTTTCATGCACCTGTAACAAGGTTTTTCATGTGACATCAATCATTGCGTTCAAAGCAAAATAGAGATTCATTGCACAGATTTTAATCCACAATGCGAGATGAATAAAATGGAATTCACATCCGGTAGCCGACATTAGTGTGCCACTTTTTTGATGTCAATAGTTTTTCAACAATGACATTTTCAGAAATTCCCCTTAGTCTAGTTCTCAACAAACGGAAGCTGTGGTCTGTGCTAAACTATCAAATTCAATTAACGGATTAAAGCAAGATCCGACTTTTTGTCTGCTTCTTAGATTTCATGCCCAAAGATGTCACTTCCGCCATCTGCAACATTATGAATATATGCTATCTAACGCAAACGTCAATGTAATCAATGAAAGCTCATTGGCAAAGACAACCCTTGCGTCAACTTTTCAGGAACATTAAAAAATTCGCAAATTTCTATTCCGATATTGAACCAAAGATTGATAATGGCAAGATTAGAAAATCGTACTGGAAACCAAGATTAAGCCTCACAGGTGTTTCTAAGCAACTAAAGACTAATTTTGAAATTACCGAAACCAGACTCCACGGATTAAAGTGATTAATATGGAAATATTACTAAACGTATTACTAAAGTCCTTAAAATTTCTGCAAATTCGAACCTACGAACCCTTAGAGCTACAAATGAGCAGTCAATTAAGCCATTTCAAATGAGAATCCATTCAGGTTAAGGGAGCTGTCACCTCGAAAAATCTATTTGCACAAATCACTTTAAAACATCCGGCCGCAGATTGATAATTCCCCGGGGATCATCCCAGTGACAAGCACAAAACATATTATGACTAAACCGTGAAACAGTGCGCGGTCGGAGGGCAAAGGTTAGCAATACAGCTGCTTTTTCCCGTACCCCTATTTGTTTCGCACTGTCGAAAGGGCGGGATGACTTGAAGTAATCACGTGGACAGCCCATTATGATTGCGGTATCTGATTGTCGGAAAATGGCAAATGTCTGGAACGATTAGATCTAACTTGAGTGCTGTATTGGGCTTACACGTTCTCTTCACATCGGACTCTGGTCTCACCATGCATCTAGCCGACTATCGGTATCAAGTCTGTCACGTTCATTTTTACTGTATTTTATTCGAACCCAACTGGCATGCCTGACCCAGTTGGTAGTTTATAAATGTCATGCCTTTTTCTCCTCGTTAATCTCCAGCGGGTGCAACGAAATCCTTTGTTTGCCAAGCGGACCCGGAAACACTGATATGCGGAGGATAGCTGTATGATAAACTTTTGCCATTTGCAGAAATGTGGGGTTCACTGGGTTTAGAGCCAGGATGATTTTGTCATATCCCTAGTATTTCATTGGTCTAAGCTTAAGCTTGAGCAACCTAACTTTGTCGGTAGGTTGTATTCCCTATTTCCAAGTCATATCTGAACTGCAAGGCGGAATTGGCAAGGTTTACGTTTTTGTTAAGCTTGCATTGCAATAATACCATTCCGTTTTTATGACAAGTTGCTGAGTCGGTTTAGAACTTGAAGAACTTGTGTGCAAGTGTGAGTACCTCTGAGCATGATTCTGGTTTGGCGTGAATGCTCGAGTTCTTCATTGTACCGACCGACAAATTTCTCTTTTAGTCTAGAAGAGAGAAAAACAAACAATTGCATGAGTTCTCGTCTATATTCGAATGGTTACGATGGCACGTACCATCGACTGAATCGTACGTAGGTTTAAGGTCGGATGGGAGAGACTTTTAGAAGTACTAATGGCCGGTTGGACTAAGGATTACTGCTTGTGGTATCCTGACGTGTCCGTAGGTCACGGAAAACGATGGCCGTATATTACGTATAGTTCATCTTACCTTTCTTTCCCAGTAACTTGATAACACGATCCTATTTTTAATAATTTTGATTAGAGCAGTAAGGAAATGTTTCAAGCGTTGGTTGCAAGTTTCATTCTGACAACAACTCCAATAAGATTTCCCACTAACTGTAGGAATAAACTAGTAATTTGGTCGCAACAAACAATGTAAGGATGAAGAAAAAAATCATTTTAATGAATTAAAAGTCTCTTTCGAATGGAGGTTTTGCTTCATCATTATACTGAGTTCGATTTGTTGTGGTGATTTTCTGGAAAGAGTCAGAAATATGTCCTTTTCCTATACCAATTTTTAATGAGCATACGTCATTAGTAATCCACTGAGGCCGCCTACAGGACTGTGCAAACTGAACTTTTCTGCATATCATAACCCTTAAAAATAATGCGTTCTGATCCGGATAGTTTTATTTCTGGCGTTCTTATCGACCATCGCTATCAAATTTCAGCACCTCTCCATCCCTAGCCTTTTCTACTAAAAACTTCACAACCATGTTTTTCTTAATTATATTGTATAACCTCTCACGAACCAGGCAAATGACTCGGCTGAATTACCAGTGGCAAATAACGCCTTGTTCTTTAAAAGACTGCTGTTACTTCTTTAACGGAAGTTCCAAATAAAGAACGAAATTATAGGAAAGTATTGGAAAACTTTGCGGACCCCGGGTGCAAATGGCTATGGTCAGTTAATTATACCTTTAGAAGTGGATACTAATTCCTAAGTCAGGGCAGTTGCTGAGGAAAAATATGCTGGTGCAAATATTTTGCAGTGCATTCCTTTGACTAGTTATTAACTGAAATTAGGTCACAATTTTTCTGTGGAGCAGACCCATGGGTCTGAGCATTTTCATTTTTTGTTTAGCAGAGAAGAAGCGTTAGATGTAACTTGTGCGAAAACATATTGATTAATCGATCAGTACTATCTTAAAAATGAATGGCTAATGTTTAAGAAAAAGGAAAAAGTGATTATGAAAGTTTAACTCGTTCTCAAAACGTTTGCCGAACATGGAAAAATATAAAATTATGAATATGTTCCAACAAGTGATGAAAATCAAACGAATGTGTGTTCAAATTTCGTTGTTCTGCTTTACAGTATTTTTGACAGGAGCTAGTGACTGTTGGAGTAGTATAAAATAATTCACAAAATTTTTGGTTTTGTAAACCCAAAAGTGGTTTATTTTTATCCCTTAAAAAGTCTACGGTGGAATTAAAACACACACTTATGACTTTTCCTTTCAGTAATGAACTGCCTGCGACGGTCACCGCTACAAGTTGCAATCGTTTCACCTTGACTCAAGTGGGTTACATATATTGCAAATTAATGGCTCGCTTTGAAGTTGGTTTCACAATGAAAACAGCTCACTTAGGCACGTCCTCCAAGTTGTGCAAAAAAACGGAATTACCTCGAATTGACTGTGATTAGCCCACGAACATATGTACATTGAATCCTCTCAAAGTGAACGACCTCCGAATTTCACCGATATCCGGTTCTTCGACACGACTTCAACGAGTCATCTTTTATAACAATTCAGATACGAAATCCGTGTTGCCACGCACCATGTTTTTTCTACTTAAATTATCCGCTTAGCCTACAAATAGAGTCGAGAACTCTCACAATTATTGTGACTGAACGCGTTGTCCACAAAAAATCAAAACGAACAGGCTACGTAGGAAGTTATTCCAGCAGAACAAAGTCAGCTAAGAATTCGCCGAACCACAATCGAACTGCGCTAGATTCTACAAGAAGGTATATAAATAAAAAGCTTCTGATAATAGAACTGTAAATGGCGCATTGGATGCACAAAGAAAATTCTCCGTTTATTATTTCCCGACGAAATTCAGCGTGGTTATGAGTCACAATTAGAAATTTGAAACTAGTTACATTTGGTCTTTCCTGAAGTCAATTCTACTAACAGAAATTGTAATGAATACGTTTATCGCTTGTGTGAGATTGCGGCCAGTCCAAACGAATTCCAGTTGTACCGGCTGATATCTCTTGTTAGACGCTCTCTCTATGGCTAAAGGGGGGTGGTTTTAATCCCGAAATTCGGAATCGATCATTCAGAAAATTTGATGATGTCACATTATAATTAATTTTTTTCCATATGATTTGCATCTACCGATGGTCGCCTCGAATTACCGTGTTATTTGGATTATCATTGGGTGGAACAATAGATAAGAATCGATTGCAGACCCCAAAATCAAATCACAGTACAATGTTCATATTAAAATTTGTGAAACTGCATGAACTTTTATGTATCTATTGTCATCTTTTAGCGGGTTTGTGCGGTTCCTTCACAAATAATAACAATCCCACCCGATGTATGCACCGGTCAGGCTATTTGCATGAAAACTAGAGCAGTGTTTCACCCGAAAGCAGTTTTTTGCATGATGCCAAAAATCTGAATTTTATGATGAATTTGACTCCTCCGATATGTATGGTTTTACCTAGTTAAAACTCAAAAAGCATTACATATCTTTATTCTTCTATTATTTCTTTTTGTGTGTGATACAGTTAGGGATTGACGTCAACGAGAAAAAAAACAAGATTTAGACTGGCACAGTGCTGTATCTCTTGGTTGCCTACCATCTGGTTTCTGCAAACTGATCTAAATGATTAAAAACAGCCATAGTCTTTTTAAGAGTGAATCAATTCGATATACAAGTAATATGAGTAAATATCATTTTCGGTGAACTTGTTATTCTGACTGCAGACCAGCAGTACCACTGAAGATGAAACAAGATAACTAGTGCATTACATAGGTTATCCTATGCGGTAATCATTTTAATAGGACTTCAATTCTCGTATAGCTTGATGTGGAATAATTTCCTCGACTTAGTTGAAACTAATTCTTTAAATTGCAAAATGTTAGTCACCGCAATCCCACGGTAGCTTATTCTGGTTTGGAACCTCAGAACGACAATATGCTGAAGCTTAAAATGTCTGCTATTCCAACATTCCCAAATAAACAGGTTTATTCAAACCACGCAAAAATACGCACAACTTTAATGAAAATTTACATTCGGTATTGTACTATTCATGCGTGGTCGTAAACAATTTGTTGTTTGTATATCTTGAAATAACTAGCAGCAGTGAAACTGGATGGAAGTCAAATTTGTCAAACCAGGGGATTGGTATCGATTCCATCGAAACGCAAAGTCTGTTTTTTTAGCTTCTGTAGCTCGAAAACCAAGTTCTATAGTCTGATCCGCCTAGCTTTGATGTTATTATTTGGTGTTACTGTTGTTCAAAAAAATTTAATAGATGAAAATACACCAAACGTGCTCAGCTAGATTAGACTATTATCAAGTAATTTGAAACTGATGCATCCCAGTCACAGTCGACTTAATTATCTCCCGTACTCTGTGGTATCTAATAGACCAGCCGTTTGGCGACATTTTCCGGCATCCATTGGGAGAGACGTCAATCTGTTCTCGCGATGCATATTTCACTACATCTTCCAGTGAACTGATGAACAAGAAGCACATTAAAGTACAACACCGGACTAGATCCACGATGGTCCAGCATAAAATTCAGGTAGTTGGCAACATGCAAGGTTCTGTTACGGGGAGGTGTGGTTATTGGCCAAAATCAGTTTGCGATGAACCTCGTTGAGAACTTAGTCTTCCTGGACAACCGGCCTCATTTAAACTGATTTCGTTACTCTAAGTATCGTATTATTCCTTGGTTCTTGTTGACCATGGAGGTCAACGAATTTCTCTGGACCGCCACTGTGAATGAGCGCTGTACGAGAAAGACTTTCGGGTGGAGAGCATTTGGTGGGTGATCACCTGTATGCGGTGATACGTAGCCTTTACTTGCTATTCAAACAAAACTTTTGGTGAATAATCTGCGCGATTTGGACCAGACTGCAAAAGTCGAGTTGACTGCAGACGACCCATAAGCTTTCCCATTCCCAGTGCTCTTCATCGACAAATCAAGGAGTGCGAAAACTACCGTTAGGCGGGCATCTTCGCAAATCCTTATTCACAATAAACGGCAATCACCAAAGAAAATGAACAATCATGAAAATTTCAGTATCTCTAAGCTCGCTTACTGCAACGAAATTTGACGTGGTGCACACTGTTCCTAGCTGTTATTTTACCACAAGGCATGATTTTTAGAATTGCGTTTTGGCGCTCAGCTTTCAAAAGCTGTTGTGAGATCCATTAGAATTCTGTTCACTATACGGCACAAAAAATAAGACTTTAAGATACTAAAACATTTTGGAGGTTTATTCTTAAAATGCATTTTGTTGAGTACGTGTTGGTGATAAGATTTTTGGTAAACGATAGAGAACGGCGGTCATAATAGGCGCAAGTAAATTTGGAAAAACCACGAACTGCAGCGTGACAAGTAAATTCTAACAACTGATATCGATGGCTTTTAAACTTGGTTCTTTATGGTTAAACAGCCACAAGAACCAATTTAGTTCCTTTTTTCGTGGCCATTGCTAGAACGATAAATCGATAACGCAACGTCATCTACATCACATAAACGCGAAGTCACGAAATATTTTGTGTTGCCTAGAAAGAAAGCAAATTAAAATTCTTTCTGTCGGTTTTGCACTCACTGGTAGGTAAATATCTGAGAAATCACAACTCAGCTAATAACTGTGATAGAAATTCGGTAGACGAAATACGGTGGATGACGAATAACGACAGGATGCAGTACGTATTTGGTTGGTCCATAAAATGCTCATGATTAGCGCTGAAATTGATGCATGATGAAGGCGTACGGGTGATGATGAATAGGCTCCCACGGTTTTACTCGTGATTTGAGAGTTCGTTGTGCGTAACGTCTAATCACAGTTAAGCATGTTAAAAAAGAACTGAATGTGCAACAACAATGCTAAAGTCGAAGGGTGACCCCCAAAGTGTAGCAGAATCTGACCGTG
Organism: Fasciolopsis buskii; assembly: GCA_008360955.1. Classification (NCBI taxonomy): domain Eukaryota; kingdom Metazoa; phylum Platyhelminthes; class Trematoda; order Plagiorchiida; family Fasciolidae; genus Fasciolopsis; species Fasciolopsis buskii. The sequence continues at coordinate 361,518 of LUCM01006287.1, forward strand.
CCAAACTCCACCACTTCTGAATTTGTTAGAATTACTCATTGTTACTCTGGTGTGCATTCATAGTTCGATAAAATGTCATCTTCTTAACTACTATGCAATTTGTTAACCTTTTCTCAAGCTTGAACTACGTTCTGTCCGATTAGAAAAATATGATTGTTTGGATTGCACCAGAAGAAAACGAAATGCGCAGCTTCACTGCCTACTTCATATTTCAGCTTTACCGGGTATGTGATTGTAAATTCGTGGAAGTTATCAAGAATGCCAAATTCCTCGTAGCTTTTTGTGCTCAAAATCATTTCAAATTTTCAAAACCCGATTCCGCTACAAGTTGGCCTTAATACACATTTTGCATATTGCTTGAGGTCAAGGTCTTTGCTTGGGTGATTTGGAAAGGAAACATTTTAACGGTCCGGGCTTTTTCGTGCACAACTTATGCCCAAGAAGTTATTCAGGTCACCGTTTATATTGACCAACTCGACTTTGAAAGGTTGTTAATTGAAATGTTCAGGGGTGAATGAGAAGACTCTAACCGGTGTTTGAATAGACTTTCAGACTTGCGAATAACATTTCATTGCCAGATTAATTTCTACAAACGGCCAGACGGAAAAGTCGTTTATTATACCACACAGCGCCGCAATTGTCACAGTAGCCGAGCTGTGACAGAGAAAATTACTTGCTACTTCGGTGCATAGTACTGATGTTACATGGATGCTCAAAAAAGTAATATAAATTGGCTCAAAGATTTAATTTCAAGCAAAAACAAATGCGTTCAGCGGCAAAATATATTTTTGCACTTCCTCCCCGGTAGTCGTTGTCTGTCGTGAGCAACAAAATGGGTGCTGATAAGCAAACAAACACAAAGCCACATGCCCACTCGCTGACTGCAAGAAGACTGCATTCAATCGGCCTTAAGTGCACACATCGCTCGGCTAGGAGTGCTTCTGAGCTAGGCATACGGAAAATTGTGCGGTACTTGAGGAACCTTCACGCAAACGAGAAAAGTGGGGAAGAGAAATCATTGCATTTTGACAATTGCTACTGAAGCCAATCGAGGATCAGCTCCAATTTGTTCTGCATTTATTGTTTAATGAACTACTTAAAGAGGTCGATTCTGAAAATTGGAGTTTCGCGTTTTATAACCGTTTGGAAAGGAAAATCAGGAACTTGATGAACCTGGAGCAAACAAGTTTCCGCGCATATCCAAAAATCGATGCGCAAGATGTTGCTTTCGAAGAAATAATTTTTCAGAAATCATCAAAGGTTTTCATTGGGGGTTAGTAATTGGCCAACAGTTCGGTTATCTTGACTAGCTATTTTCAAAGCAGATTTTAGTCAAAATGGCCGCCTTAAGACTGGCCACCCAGCGTAGCTAGGACGTCCAGCAATCACGTTCCCTTCTTACAAATCCAAGAGCATCGAAAAACACTGAACACCCCTACGCGTTGTTGGTCGTGTAACGACCACCTAACTAGGCCTTGGAAAGTAAAATCACCCTAGGTATTTTGCCACGACATATATGTACACATATATTTAGAAAAAGCCTGGATCAACTGTCCCTTATTTTCGTTTTTGGCGATGATGTGAAGATATTCATCCAGAAAAGCGCTCTCGAAATCTTTTGGTTGTGTGCACGAAGTCGGGTAGAAAAGGTCAATCCTGTAGTCAATAAACCATATAGTGAACCTTACTTCCAATCACTCAAGTGGGGGAGTGTTCTGTATGCAACGACTTTGTAAAGAACTGAGAAAAGGGACATTATTTATTACAATGAACCATCACTTTTGGTGGTATGTCTCTCAAGACACGACAGCACATTCATTTTCAGAGGAAAACTAAACGGCCGGCAAGGAAGAGAAATAAATCTCAAGTGCATGCGAATTATGTAGTAAAGAGGTGATGTTGTCAGGAGAGAGAACCTTGCTGAAGTTGAGAAAATGAAGAGTCTAGCGGATGGTCGTGGTTAAAAATCGAATCTCATTGGAAGGGGGCCTTAATAATAAATGACGAGAAAATGCGCAGTTTTAGCTTTAAACATTGTACGACTGAAAGCTAGCAAAAAATAAAAATCCGCATCCCACTAGGTCGGTTGGATTATGTTTGAAATTTATTGTACTCAAATCAATAACACGAAGACGCCTGATGGAAACTGATCATCTGTAACATGGGGAAATAGCCCTGGGTGTCAAAATCAGATCCGGTATTGATTAACGAAATGGACGACGATATACCAGTAGTCCGATGCAACAGAAAGAACAGGAAAATTGCGGGATTGAAAAAACGAGGGCAGTTTAAGGAGGTTCTGTGTGCGCACGACCAGCAATAGCAGGAACTCCACCTAGAGTAGTGGATTGACAGCTGGAAGTCGTTTGCAATGCCTTGGCCCCATAAGGCAATGGTCGTTGAAGAAAATCAGTAATCTAAGATGACTGTTTTGCATAATAGACGGCTGTCTTTAGTGGTAGACGGTAATTTCCTGTCATTCGGCCCGTCGATACACCTGACCTATGCCAATCTAAGTATCAGAGTCAATGTTGCCCGTCCTCCCTGACACGTGTAGTTTGCCATAGGACATCCCCTTCTACTGGATTCATGTTTTGGACGTCCCATAGAAAACAGTTCTTCAAACCCATCATTCTGCAACGTTTGCGACATTCAGTCAGAATGGGAACAGTCAGCGCTGTTCACAGTATGTGGTAGTGAGGAGAGAGTTAAAAAGTGGGGAGGAAATCTGAGATTTTTGCCAATCCGCCGAAACCATGAAATATAAAAAGTTAACAAATGTATGGAGTTTTGCAGTAGAGTAGAAGGTACTTTGGATTGTATGGAAGGAACTATTGGCAATATAAGTCATGGTCTGTCAAGGGAAATGCATGAAATATTAAAACTGTGGGACTGGAAATTATTTTGTAAAAATCTGAGGCGCACATCGATTAACACAGCTTGATATCTGTAGACTGCTATATTGAATCATCTAGAAGTAAATCAGCCTTGGAACTACCCGCGGAAATCGGAAATTTTGCGCTTAGCGGAGTCTTTTGTTTTAAAGTAGAAACATAGATGTAGACAGTACTGAAATACTTGTCGATGGATTTCCCCAAAGAGACCAGAAATTTGAGCCTCGGACCAAAGACGGGGCCAACACAAACGAAGTGTAATAGAAACAACTTCAGGGAACAGTTTTGCATCAAACTTCTTACTGGGGATAACACTTGAATTTTAACAACCTGTAGCAAAACCTTCCATCTCGAACTGCGAAATTTCCTGGGTAAGAAATTGTCAGCAGAAAAATAATGATGTCGCGTGGATTTGCTATCTGTCATTTATTAGTAATTCTCTGAAGGGGCGCAGGCCAGATCTGTACATCATTCAGGATGCTGACAGGAAAAAGTTGCTAATTCATATTTGTGTTCTGCTAATATGCGATTATAAACGAGAAAGAAAAATTGGAAAATGCCGTGATTTCTTTCATTGTCTCTTCCCCCAGAATTCTTTTGATTGAATGCCCACGCAGCATGCGCACTAAGCACCGTTATCAACTTGTTCTCCGGTTCCATTTACTGAACAACGGTTTGAAGGAAAAGGCAACTGAATCAAAGGACCCATTGCATAGCCGTCCGAACAAACCCAAACGTTCAGGCTTCAGTTGGCTGCGTAATAACCACGTTCGTATAATTTCTAAAGAAGCTATCAAACTGTTCTAGAAATGCTATTTTAGAGGTAACCTGAAGAGAGATTTTGAGCTTACCCTAGAAAACACTTTACTTCTGATGATGTATCTGAATACACCGACCAAAATCGCTGCAGGACTGAATTGACAAAAAGGAACAATAAATACCAGTACTTCATATATTCAAACAAATTCCTGCAACTTTAAAAGTATTTCGATTCCGCTGTTCGCAGAACATAGAGTTTAGTTTGATTTCCTTAGGAAACGCGTTGAAAAATTTTGGGTTGAAAATTCGTACTAACTGGGCAAAAGTGTAATTGTTTATCCATTTTAGCGAGTGCTGTTCGAAAGTCATTCAGATGGTAAAATTAGTTGACCCTGGCAGGATTCAAAGACGTGCATGGGCAAAATGACGCATCGAATTCCGGTTTCATAACAATGGCTAGGCTCAATTCTTTCAATAGCATCGTTCACAGGAATACTCGGGAAAATCAAACTCTCACAAGATCCCATCAGCGGTGCATGTTCATCGTTTCGTACACAGTGCGAATCCCAGCAATCCATCTGAAACCCGGGTAAACTGCCCGCCCATCACTAGCTCCTGATAAGACCAATCAGAAGTGCCCAGTTAATTGTGCGCAGACGTGGGCCGCAGTAACATCTCCAAATAATCTGAAGGGCAACGCGACAGTCACCTCGATAACTCCAGTCGAAGGCTTTCTACTAAATCAGGTCTTATCCAGGGATGGTAAATGACATATTCGCGTTTAATTTATATGGCTCCTTCTGCCTATAAATACTTTACAATGAAATCTGTCAAATCTCCTTAATCCAACGGCAGTAATTTAATTCAATGTGGATTGTAAAGCCATTAAAAGGAACTACACTGACAATGGTCGTCAATTCTTAAAGTGGAATACCTGTGACAAATGAGTTCTAAAACCTGGATACACAACACTAAAGAAAGCCAGAAAAATGGTTTAAACAAAGCGCCTTATTTTTCTGCACTGTTTATGGATGTTATGAAGATCAGACTCAAAATATTTCATACTACTGACATTCTGCTTGCGCTGACAATATATTGAAGCAGGCTGAAAGGGTGTAAAAGGCATTCGTGTTCTTAACGTTTCAAATATGCGCCTCAAAATTCAATGCAATCTAGCAAGTATGATGTGAAATTTCCATGTCGGAATTTGACTAATGAATTGCTCATAACGCTGCATAAGTGGTTTCGAGTAAGGATTGAGAAATACGAGTAGAAGCTTGTGAAATAAATTTCGATAAGTCGAAGTTAAGCACATAAATGATTACAGGAATTTCAAACTGCTCATTTCTAAATAGCAAAGGCTTTTGAGAAAGTCAGACTAAATCAAGAGTCATAAGGCACAGAGTTTATATTAATGGTCAGCTTACAGCTTTTCATTGCGGCCAACGTATGCTTATGAAGATCTTCACACCACATCCGCTGAATCTCGGGAGCCAAAGATTCATTGCCACCATACTGGAGAGCGTCTAACACTGCGGTGTTTGTGATATTAGACATTAACAAGAAGAATGCAGTTTATCGGCAGTTATATCCGTATATATTTCTGATGGGGTGCGATCGAAAAATGCCGAATGTTTGACTGACATTAACAGGATTAAGAACATTAGTTTTGTCCAAGCGGATTACATTTGCTTATGATAAATCGGCTGTTGATTGGATGAAACCAAGGCCACCCATGCACAGGTCGTGCTTTGGCCAATCATCTGTTAGCCTGCCTAAAGCGAACTAGGACAACATTAACATGTTTGAACAGTCACGATAGAATTCACTGAATGATCACATTTGTATTTACCAACAGCTAACATTAAAACAATGGACATTTAGCCAATAGTGATTACGTCAAAGGTTGGGGAGCATGATAGATAGTAACTGTTCCCACGGGAGAACTTCGTTTGTGGAGTCATCAGCTGTTAACGTACAACTCGGTAGCAAAGTGCAAAAAGTAGGATAATTATGCATAGTTACACGTGTTAGTTAGTCACTAGAGCTGTCGAGCCCATAGTGACAAGCCTTAAATAATTTATTTCTTAGTAATACAGCGTCACAGAATAAATAGCTGTCACAGGGAAGCAATTTGGGATTAATTGTGAGTAAGCTCAGTGGTATTTGATGGGAAACATATTGGTATAACGCATGGTGTCTGACAATAATGTGTTTATTTTGTCCAATAATGTGCCACCTTACTTTTTCGATTCAGGCATCAAATTTTAGTAGGAAACCATTTCGCACCAGCTGCTCTCCGTCAGGCCTTTTACGGAATATGGATTTGGAGAAACTGTTAAAGGCATCGTTTTGTGTTGTTTCATGTTTTGATAGATTTAACCGGAATAAAGCTTTCTGAGATACCAATGCTAGAGCAGAACAAAAACCAAAATCATTCCCGTAAGCTACACTTGCTTCATGCTTATCACATGTAGGATG
>LUCM01006287.1:367923-396296 GCA_008360955.1 Fasciolopsis buskii
CTTTAACAGTTTCTCCAAATCCATATTCCGTAAAAGGCCTGACGGAGAGCAGCTGGTGCGAAATGGTTTCCTACTAAAATTTGATGCCTGAATCGAAAAAGTAAGGTGGCACATTATTGGACAAAATAAACACATTATTGTCAGACACCATGCGTTATACCAATATGTTTCCCATCAAATACCACTGAGCTTACTCACAATTAATCCCAAATTGCTTCCCTGTGACAGCTATTTATTCTGTGACGCTGTATTACTAAGAAATAAATTATTTAAGGCTTGTCACTATGGGCTCGACAGCTCTAGTGACTAACTAACACGTGTAACTAGGTATAATTATTCTACTTTTTTGCACTGGTCTGGAAAAATTTTTGAATCACTTCGGATGTTTGATAATCAAATAATTCCCGTTTTTCCACTCCAAGGAATTCCCATCTGCCCTGAACCAGAGTCAAACTTTTCAAATAGGTACCATCTATGAGATTCATGTTCTGCTATTCAGCTGCTTGCAAACTAAAGAACGTACCTTCATAGACGACGGAACTAGGCGGAGAAAATGACCAACAGTGACGAGCTGTGTTCTCGGTCAAGCAATACGTCGTCAGTGGTTGCGTATATCAGCCAAATAGTAAATATACCAATTTAATGGCTTTCTGGAGATAGAACATCATGTAAAGTGCAAAACTAGTTCATGGATATGCAATAATCGCTGTTTTCTGTCTGATGGTCATAAAAATGACTGAACGGTCGATTCCGAAAGGATCTGCGCAAAGCAATTGATCAATCGGTAAATAAAGTGTAGTGGGAAGGTGGTAAATTGACGTGTCGGTAACTATAGCTAAACTGAAAATGAATTATTTTGACCATTAACAGAGTTTGACGAGTTTATTTACGAACAAGGCAGTAAAGGCTGAATGGAAGCAAAGACGACTGATGCTGCTCATCAGTCTAACCAACTGGCATTCTGCTTTGCATGCATTAGCTGTTTATTAATTTGTTTTTTTTTTGCTTTTTCAGCTCTTTCATACAAATTGATGAGGAGGAAATCACCCATTGTAGTTGTCACCTGCTGAATTGAACATCTTTTGAACAATATGAATGAGAAGAAAATTCTGAGGACGCAAACCAAATAAGGTTCGCTTATTTTATTTTCAGGTCACACAAGACGTGAGTGAATTTGAGAAAATATCTGTGGAATAAAACTAGTCAAAATGTGCGTGACCAAGGTGTCACGAAGTGATTTTCAGTTTCTTCGCGCACAGGCATTCTCGGTCACACCCAGGTTCTGAAGAATTTCACTCCCCACAGCAATTTTAGTGGGATGATTTTCACGCAGAGGGCAACATCCTCAGTGGCGAACGTGGCAAAATGAATGAAAATTAGTTGTCGATTATACAAGACAAAGTTCTTTATCATTCTTCCTAAGGCGAAGTAGTCGTGCTGCAGATAAGTTGTTCCAACTCAGTAAGAATTTTTTAGATAATTGTTAGATAAGGGAAATAATTGCAACGAAATTGGTGAGTGAGCTTCGAGTAGATGACAACAAAATTTGCTACCCAGTTCTTAAGGTTTACTAATGTAATACACGTTATCATACTTTCTTCATAGCCTGCGTTGTACGGAACAGCTGAGTCTCTGACCTGAGTGTTACCTACATGAGCGATTCGATTAAAAACGTGGTATACAGCTATTTTCACTTTTACTGTAACGTGCGAATAGGTTGCCAAAAACAGCGGGTGTTGGGCTACTCCATGAAATCAATGGACTTACCATCAAAATCGGCGTTTGGGTTTATATTTCGCTCCTCTATTACCAAGCTGCAGTTACTCATTGCACAAGAAAATTACTCCTTTTTTAATCTTATTTGTCCGACTGCCACCTACCCCACAAATTCCAACATTTTTTGTGATTTAATTGACATTTGCAATCAACCGTTCTCTTTCCATTTTGTTGGTTGATGCAGGGACCTTTGTGAGCTTGTTGTGGGAAAACATTTTTCAGCAAGATCAGGTCCGATTCTAGATAACAATTTATTCCACCCTGGACAGTTGCAGGCTTGAATTTCTGAGTGAATATACGCTAGTTAATGATAACCTAGCAAATTACAATAATGACTACATGCCAAAAATATACTTGTAATTAAGGGAATCACTGTTAGGAAATGAATTTCATTGTTTATCGATCACGCTTTAGTTGACTGAGTACGTGTGTTTCTAGTTAGACCACCGATATCTGAGACTCCAAAAAACTAAAGGATTCTCAGGTCTAAGAGGTTTGAAAAAAACTCCTTTAGTTATTGTAATGCAACAGACGTGTATAAGACCATGGCTGCTCACCTTATGTCACTTAGAGGAAATAGTGCTCTACCATTTGGGCGACGCCTTGGTAAAATATACCTTCATTGACCCTATCTTACGAGAAAATGTGTATTTGGTTATAAGGATGCATTCAACTGCTTGCATTCTACTTATACTCTACATCAAAAAGAGTTCAGACCACGCACAGATCACAAAGATCCAACAATTTCGTTGAAAAAAAGGAAAAACGTTTTTGATTGAAGTCATTTAAGTCATCTTGGTGCGATTTCCTCGACCGTTATCTGACCTCAAATAAAACAAATCCAGATATGTGCTCCCGCAGCTTCTGTGTACTTAAACTATTGAACCTATCATCTTGTCATCAGCTGTGGACTACTTCATTAATGGTAGGTCTAACAAACATACAAAATATAAGTAGTTATACTATTTTTCTTGTGAGAACAAGAACACATATTGTCGGTAACTTAAGTGACAACGGAGTCAAAAATGGGAAACTTGGACAAATAGAGCCGTCTAACAGATAAAAGGAAAAGATCGGAACTTGTTAATTTTGGCCGTAGAATCTGCTGAAAAATTGAATTTCGTATCAAGTTTAGCAACTTCGTAAATTTAGTCACTAGGTCCAACCTTTGATTGTTTTGAATTCCCGAGTTCTTTCGTCAAGTTATTTTCCTCGGCCCTTTGCCATACAAACACTGCTAATAAATAAACAAACAAGCTTATGATTTTCATGAGCCTAACAAGGTGTAGGAAGCATAAAACTGTGAGTTTACATCACTTACTGTAACTCCAAACAGACGATTCACAGAGGTATAGTAGACGCCTTGAAGTGTGTTTTTAAAATAACGAACTAAAGAAGGTCATCCGTACACACATTACATTTGGGAATAAAAAATGAAGACTGTAAGCATCTGCATTACAGTGAGGATTGTTGGTGGATACCAGGATTGTTCAGCATATCTTTCCACCCGCTTCAGGCCAGCCTCCTCATTTGACAAGCGCTAAGCAATTTTTAGCGAATAAATCGGGATCGGACAGCCAATAAAATGGGACAGAAAATAACTCTTAATCTGCCTTATTAATCAGTAGGGGTAACCCCTACTCTTCTCTCTTTGTGTATTGCAACATATCAGATGTTGGTGATCGTCGTTTTTCCTCTTCACACGTTCAATGAAACATTAAAAAAACGTTTTGTTCGCTGACGCCACAGATGGCTTCGGTGCTACCACAGTTTTGAAGGCATAGCATATTAGGGCTATACGGGCCAAAAAGACCGAGACAGTTGTGGTTTCAAGATCCTGATCACGGCTACCAAGAAGAGGGCGTGTATCCGGTTTCGACAAAATCTTTATCAAAGCAACTAACTGGAATCCCCTAGAAATCCAACGACTGACCCTTAAGTAGACGTTTTTCTGTGAATCCCATGCTTCCAATCCTTCAGGATACCCGTGTTCAAGCATTGATTGAATTTTTACAGTTTTTTGTCCAAATCCCTGCAGTAGTTTTTGTGCAGTAAGCTTTCGTTCCTTTTTACACTGTCGAAAACACCGAATTAATATTCCAGTCTCGGCAGCAGTGACCACAAACATTAAAGTGTTTATTTTCTAATCAGAAGGGGCATATTTGTAATGACATTACACTGGTGATAACGAAGGCCTCGAGCATGTAGTTTCTACTCGTTTTGAGTAGGTAGTTGGCACACGGACCGTGCAAACGTCTGTTACAATCAGTGATTTCAGATTCCCAACTGTTTGATTCAATTTAAGGAAATTAGGTTAAATCTGCCAACAAGAAAACACGGTTAAATTAACCTCAATCAGTGATGTCCTTAGCCTTTTGTCAGCCTCGGCTAAGCGAAGCACTGCACAGGTGTGCTGAACGTGGAAACAATTTAACTAATTTCCATATCAGAGCATTATGCTGAGAAGCCAGAAATCTCGTATATAAGCCGTATCGCATAAATAGGATGTCAGGAACCCGCAGAAAAGCAATTCATTCCGTTTACCTGTGAGGTCGCCTGTGAATACTTAAGACTTCAGGTTGTGAACCCCTAAAGTAACCACCTGCGTCATTTAAGTGCAACAACGGATATTCATATGCTCTACTGATGATCAAAAGCCATATTTCAATTTTACCGTTAGGTGGAGCGTCTCCTGCATACGGACTTGATTACCGATTTGCTCCCGGTTGACAAAGTTGAATTCATGGTGATGATTTGCTAATTTGTTATGAATGATGTCAAACTTATTTGTAATTCATTAGTTGAAAGGGTCTCTGCTGTTCTAAATTACTGATTAAAATTGCTAAAAGGAATGTTTATGTAAACCTGCCATCTTGGCCCACCGTTTCAATTATGCTCCTTTATCAAACGGTAAATTTTGAATATTGGGACCATGGGTCTTTCCTGGTTTGGTTGGTAATATCCATTTCGACAGCCAAAAGTTGACGTCTTTAGGTAATTTGAGTTTCACTCCCAGGTCTTACGTTCGCGTTGTTTGAGTTGATATACCACCATATTGCTTACATAAGTTTTACTCAACTTATATGTAAATGCACATGTAAGAGGTGCCGATTGCAAAATACTTTTAAGGCTTCATTGTCAAGAGCCGTTTTGCTACTAGTCAGCCAGTGTCTGCCAGTGTGACCCAGAGGTAGTTTCTTCGAGGGAATTCTGCTTGCCGCATTTCTTTTAAACTGACTTAATTCATATGTTGCGCTAATGGAATACAAAGCCGTTAGATCAACAGCGACAAAAGCAAATCTAACCGCCGACTGTTACCAGTAGCGCCGGTGGAAGTTTCAACACATCAGCCACAAGGAATATTGCCCCGAAATCCCAACCTAGTTAATTATTCCAGTAATGTGATAATGTGACCCTGGGATAAACTATGAACCAAATTTCTTTACCGTTTCAATAAATACAACGGCTGTTTACAAATACATCCATATCTATCGTTATCACGACCAAAAGAGTGTAACAAAATCGTCATGTCAAAGATGAAGATGGCTGCTCTAGGACTTAACGGCAGTCCAAAAATGCTTGTTTGAGCTTGGATCTTCAAAAATCTATATAAAAACGGAAGCAGATCAAAAGTAAACAAAATCTCCTTTGTGAATGCCAATTGGAGCGAATGTTAACCCTGAAATTTCTCCACTTAATGTAAGTATTTCACATGAAATTACCGGACTAAGTCTAACAAAGGATACTAAAACAGAATGGGTTGGTAACTCTCACCAAGTCCGATTAATCGAGGCGCTAACGAACAAAATGTATGCATCCGCAAATAACTGTAACGCCAAGTATAAGTACACTACTGTCACTACCAGCCCGATTAAAATTCAAAACTTAACATAAATTAGTCCATCGTTCAGCTTAGTATAACTTCGCTTCCTATCCAGCTCCGCACATACTCCATTTTACGTGACCCATTAAAAGCGCAACTTTGGTAGTTTGAGCGTTGAAGTTAGAATTAGGAACAAAGCAGTCTTGATTCCTTTTGTTTTCATCTCTCGATAGTGTATTTTGGTCTTGTTGCCACAGTGGCCCCAGATCTTGCATCACAAATGACGCAATGCATCAGGGGAGAGGAGGGGTGTGTGAACATGAATATTTTGTTCAGCAAAATTTAGGATCTGTACAGTCTCTGACAACTCTCGTGTGCAAATTAATGAATTGAATGCGGCCTGTTTAACACTGACCGGTGAGGGAAACAGAATGCTTTTTATTCGCTTAGTATTCCGTACTAAATTGGTTGGTGCCAAAGCAGGGATTCTTACGTGGATATATTTAACCGAGACTGATCCTGCAAAGAGATTACCGATTTATAATCTCGGCCGCTACATTCTGAAAAGTTTCAGCAATTTTGTCATAATCACTATTTTGTTCCCATACGCCAGAAAAATCGCGCCAAGAACGCCAGATTTCGTTGCTTGCAACATATTGGATTCGCCTGCAATGTTTATTGACGGGCGACCTTTAAAACGCAGCAACAATGGAAAAGTCACTCACTTTGTCTGGTCAATATTTTTAATCTTTTACTTCACTTTATTATTTAAACAACAATCTAGGTCATTTTTCAGGAAGGGCTACCAATTGGGGAAACTGTTCGGCGGTGGGAGGATTCGAACGGGTGACCTTCACGTCCAAACGCTCTGACCTTATCCGTTTGGCCACTTCTGGTTGAATTATTGCCCTCGGGTTCACAATGCCAAGCAAGATGACCACACTATTAAATCTGCACGAAACACGCAGTTCACTGATTTGAAGGCTACATGAATGAGAGAAAAACCGGCCCTGGGGGTGAATTTTAAAAATGGGTGCAACTTTGAATGGAGGACTGTTCCATTTTTCATTTTGCTTCTTCATGTCCTTCCGTGTCTGGCGGAAGTCAATACTTGATAGTTTATTGCTTTTACGTCACAAATTTAAGAACTGAATGCGTAGGTCTAGCTGAGTAAGACATTTTCCAAGCTAACAAAATAACGTGACCCAGGTCAGCTGTCGTATGTCCATTAAGTGATAAGCAGTAAAGTATAGCTGGGTGGTCATCGACCACTCGTTAGTCTTAAGCTGTTCACAATTTGGACAAGCATTCGGTTGGTACCTTGGTTTAAGGATTATTTGCCTGAGCATTGTCCGGCTCAGAGTTTCGCATTTTCAGGTCACAGTGGGCAAAGTGGTTTTCTTTGCTTTATTGGTCTGAGACACGGGCAACGAAATATGATAGTCTTATAACTCGTCTTTGCATTCTTCTTCCCTTATGACCGGATGCGAACGCATGCTCTTTGAATGAAGTAGCTCCCTGGTTCTACATTTGTGACTAAAACAAAAGAACAAATGTCGTTCCCTTCCACATGCTGTTGACAACCTAAACTAGGCCCCTGGAAGGATATTTTGACAATATTATTCGCAGAACAGACTAATATAAGAACACCAAAAAAGGATAATTGTAAAATAGATTCGTAAATTCAGTAGAACGTAAATAAGATCCCATATCATCGAATCAAAGTCATTTCAAGTTGGCGAAGAGTAACGATAAAAATGCTTGTAAAAATATGTCAAGGTCAGAGTTATCTAGGAAGATTAGTGCCCTTGTCAGTTGAGACTTCCCATTTTGATGCAGAACAGCATGGAAAGTCATTAGCTCTGCAACATAAATAATGAGGTAAGGAAATTGTGTTTATTGTCTACGCGGCTGTGCAACATATTATACGCAAATAAAACTGATTTGCATATTAACCTCTAAGTAATTATCAACCGGTTGTTCTCACTAATTACTCCTCATATGATTGCCGATGGGGTCTGAGATGCCCAAAAACACTTTTCAAGGTATGAAAAAATGCCGTACCTGAAAAGTTTGCTTTAGTACTTCAAAAATGACTGAATAAAAGTACATCTCACATGTGAGATCAGTAGGATGATGAAAGTGAAAGGAGGGCTGTTAATTGGGTGAATGTCATTTTGAGTTTAGCACCTGCATGATGAGGAGTAAAAATGGATACGGGTATTCTTCAGCATCCCAATTTCATTCCAGTCAATGTGACCAGTCAATTTTGAACCCATCCTTGAGATTATGCAAGCGTTTTGGTATGGCTTTGGTGGTTGAAAGGGATCCTATCTTCGGAGATTCTGGTTACTCTGACCTTCATAGAGCTGATCAGAATTATACTCTGTTTGTACTAAGTCACGCGAAAATATCTGTAGTGACCACAGCTTATTCCTTACCCAACGGTTCTGGATTCAAATTATTTGAATGGGGTTTTTTTACGTGCTTAAGCAGTCAACTTTATCCTCTGACCCACCTAATGTATCTAATAGATGCATGTGAATCGGCAAATACAATTATAGTTGACGCAACTTTTCGTTCAATCGGAAAATCTGTTCCGTTCTGCCATCGTGTTAGCACGGTACAGACCCAGCCAGTCCAGCGGGAAAAGTGAAGTTGACTCTAAGCAGAATCTTGTACAGTTTTTTTAAAACGTTGTCTTATTGGAACATGTGGCTGCACATTTATTCCCACTGAATTATCCCACATTTTTGGTGTTATTGTCAAGCATTTGTTCGTTTGACACTATTTGCCGACTTAGTCCTACACAACTAAGATAACCTTTTCCTGTGGCGGATTGCTCAGGCTGATTAACTAGGGTCGAGAACATTCAGTTTCACACTTTAAATTATTGCCGATAATTCATTTATGGCAAACTCATAGGCAGCCATTGCCTACCGAAACAACATGGTATCGGTTTTGCCTTGGTGCGGTCAGTTGATCATACTTTGACAGAAGAAAAACAATTCATTCATAGTTACCGAACAGCGCCACCTAACGATCCTTTTCTTTCTACAAGTTAGTCATTAAATTCGCTTCAGGGATTAGTAAAAGAAGAACATCATCCCTTTAAATTAGCCAGTCTGTCTTTCACCCGCAAGCGAAAAACTGATTCCGAAGTGGATACGTTAAAAAGTTTGATAATGGATAAATTTATCTAAGAGCATTGAGTCGCTACTATCTAATTTGTTAAGTCACGAAGAAGACTGATGTCATGAGATGCAAGCATTTCACTTAACTTTTCTGATCGTCAGCGAAAAAACTTTAAAAATTGTGCAAAATTGACTGCGAAAAATATAGTGGAGTGAGTTAGATGGGACGTTTCATGTATACAGTTGCCGATAAAGTGGAAAGTTGTGTGTGTTAACACCAGAGTAGACTAACACTCCAGGTCGACCGTCTCTGTGCTCAAAGCGCTGGCTGGTGCATGCAGATAAGCATAGCCTTACTGAACGCCAGCAATTTAGGTAATTTAGCAGACTGGATTAATTCAACTTCGTAACCCAATCCCGCCAGGTACAACGCGATCGAAGTGGAAGAGGATTTTGCTTCAGTATACGAGGTCACCAAGGATCGCGTCATCGATTTCGACAAACATTTCGATATGTGCTCTGGCATCGGTTGCGTCAAGTAGCGATTCGGTTTGCCAGTGTGTGCGTCGTCACAGGCGACAGACAAGGTGAGACACTACGACCCTCAAGACAGCTTGCGTGATTCCGAAAGCTTAACCTTTTGTTTGTTTGCAGCAGATGCAACTGTGGTGTTAGATACGTATATCTGTTGGCCAATTTAAGATTTTCATCAATTTGGTGGTCACCTCTAAATGGTAAAGCAATCAAAACTTGCTTCTTTTCTATGGTGATCGCTTTTCCATACGGCTTCCTCTGCTTTGTGAAATTTTTCAGATAACTGATGGCTATCAACGTCCGATTTATGGATTCTTCTTCTTACTTGATCGTGGGGTCAAATTTTTGCACTTTATAGAAGAGAGTTCGAACTAAACTTTGTTTATATGTCACTGATGCGAAAATGGAGAATGTAAGTAACGTCAACATCAAATGGTTTCTGGATAAATGTTACGTTGCAACATTCCATTGGGATGTCTGGCTGGTCAAATACCCGAAAAAGCGTAAACCGTTATCTTTTTCTGTGAAAAAGATGCAGTTTGAGATGGCTGAAATTCAGAATGTTGGTGAAAGAGATAAAGTGTTCTTCGTCAGAAGGAATTAATAGGTCGTTAATGTTACATCTCTATGAAGAGGATTTAAAAGTGTTATAAAAGACGTTTTACTCGATCATACATAAAAGCACGTTCTCCAAGGTTAGCTACAAAGGTCGTCCCATGGGTACACGATCAATTTTTTGAACAAGTGTTTTTAGATGGTACTCTTGTTTTGGAAAAACTAAATTTTAACTTCAACAAAAGCACCTACCCTGCACCGTTGTCAACTGACAGTGGGAAAGATTGCGAATGTGTCCGCTTCTCTCTGTTGGGAATAGTGGCAATTCATGTGAACTTTCCGCTCTTCATTCCCGGCTTTTATTGCTTTTGATGTGGTTTTTTCTGACCATTTCTATCGAAAAGTTCTTGAACTTTATTCGGCACAACAATGATAACTTGTCCAGAACGGCCGCTAAACGTTTGTGCTTTGGTGCACTTGCGCAACTCTTCATATAATGATTCCCCGTAAGGATTTACAGCTTACAGTAAATTTTTTTATATAGGTAGTCGTGTTTTCTATTCTGAAGGTGGACGAGTTTCGCTATGACTGTCTGAAGACCAAGATGGTCGCTGTTCACGTCGTTCTTGACACAGAATCATATAGCCGTATAATGAGCACGAAACCATACCACTGACTTTTCATCAAAACTGGTTCCCATGGCGAATGTTCCCTCTCTTTTGTTTTACAAATTGGAAAAAACTGCTTAGCTAGTATACGGAGATTGGGTTGTTTTATTGTACAAATAAGCCTTACAGAGGTTTTCGGTAGCTAAGGGGTTACTGTCACAAACAACCCCGGTGGCGTGATAGTATTCTTTGAAGTCTTCGTTCAATCATAAAAATGCCCCAAAATAATCAGCATCGACATCACACGCTCAATATCACGTACATGTCGTCCGCAAAATCCTTGCAAACTGGTTCATCTAACCAAATGCCCTTCACATTTGGTCTTGTGAAACTTGCTGGTACAAAATAAAGAAATTCTTCCAATCCTGCCACACCGGATGTATAGCCAATAATCTTTGGGGAATTGAGTGAAACAAAATGTCCCTGGTAGTCACAGAACGGTCAGTAAATTCGATGTTGTCACTCATGCTTCACAGTTGCATATGCAAATCTAATGGTTTAGTCGAGGAGTAAATTAAGAAGATACTGGTGAAAACAAAATCTCACATTGCTGTCTTTTGGGAATATGTTCACTGAATTATCGGATCTGGAGAGACATGCAGTTATTTTCAAGGTTTGTTGCGACATTAACTGATATTTAGTCCTGTGCATTCAGGTTGGATTTTATGGACAACTACCCCTGAAGTGCACCGACTGCTCAGTCCCCTTCCACGATCTGGGTCATTTCTGGAGTAACTCAATCTAAGGGCGATGGATTGAAAACATCTCCGATTACCCCACTGGTAAGGGCAGTACTTTGCAAAATAACCAATTTGAAAAAAGTATATTCTAAGAAATGATAGAGGCAGTAAGTGTTGATGAAAGGTCTACCACAAATGATACGTGATTTTTGTTCAATCATAAACATCTGTTACTTCGCCCCTTTGCATTTTTGTTAGCTTAGCTAATTTTCCGAAATAATTGATGGTTCAGAAAGCCGTATTACGATCGTTCATATCGATCAGTTCTATTTAATCGACCCAGTCAGTTACTTAAGACAACAGTTCGGCTTTCCCGGTACAAAATTAATTGTTTTGTAAGTGACCGAAAACTCCTCACAACAGAAGAGACGTCACGTGAATGCTCATCCACTTCCACGTGACCTGATAACAGTGCTCACATGGTTGACCATGGAAGTGCGGATTTGTTGCCTAGGCCACTCATTCATGCGGATTCCCCCTGCCTTGAGGGAAAATACACACAAACAAGTACATGACGGATGTGACGAAGGCAATCTTCGGTTCACGTGAGAAAGTAATTTGGGGTAGTTTCAAAACAATTTCATATTTCGCAACCATGTTGATTATTTAGCCCCCAAAACTTCCTTTGTTTCCTGATTTCAGCTATGGTGCTCAGGGTGATTGCATTGAGTTTGGTAAATTCATGTATATTCTCGCCTCGCCATTATGAGACGCATTTGCATTTTACAGTTCACTTTTTATTATGTCACCGTATTCTGGAAGGGGATTATAACAATAATTGTTTGGCATTTCACTTGATTGGAGTTGTAATTAGGATGAAGAAGGAGTGGAAAATAATTTGATCCACAGTGGTTTTGCAATTCGCAGGTAATAATGATTAAATTATCAGCATATAATCATGCTATCACAGTGATTTCACACCCACTATGGAGATGGTGTTATGTTAATTGAGTTCGAAGCCCGGTAAGTTATTTTGTCATGCTCTCTTTTCGGTCTATCCGCTTGGAGTTCAACGCTTTGCGATAGACTTATGCTCACGAAATTCAAAACATCTATTGTGATAATCTGTGGAAAAGCAGACGGATGAATAGCCTGAAAGACGTGACCAAAGTCAACAGCAAAAGAAAGCCGATGATTGTACGGCAAAGTTACCTTTACCGACTGCCAACAGTGATTGCAACTGTCAAAGCCTGGTGAGAATAACATGCTCGTCTGGACAAACGTGTCACAACCAAGAAATACTGAGTCAAAAGTTGTCTATCAAACTTCGCCTCTGATAAGCCTAGAGTAAAATACCGATACAAGAGGGACCTTAAGAAGAATAGAAGGCCAAGCGCATAGCTGTGGTTTGCGAAACTGTTGAAATACCATTGGTGGCCAGGGTAACATGCTGGCCGTGGAGGAATATTTCTGTTGGATTTTTTCAGATCATCACAAAAAAAGTGTCTTACAAATGTTAGCACTATTTCTGAAGGCAGCCTAGAGGTATGATGTGGGAAGACAAGTTTTCAAGGAAGAAACGAAATGAAATGTTTAGCATCTTGACATTGTATGCCATTGAAATGCTTCATAAGCTTATTTTAAATTATCCGAAGTCAGCTGACGTAGAATATTTGAAATCGAAAGCTTCCAGATTTGACAAATGAGAGGAAGAGATCCGGATACAGGACCCAGAAAGAACTTAGCAAACAAAAGACACGGGTATGGTGAACAGTTTAGTATGTAAGCCGATTAAGCTGGATGCTGCATTATGGATGTACTTACTGGTTCAATTGCGAAGTGAAAATGACCAGGCGGCTGATTTATTTGTTTCTGACGAAATCACAAACTGTGTTATCAAAAAGGGTTAGGCGGTGCGGACGTTCCGGCTCCTGATAGGAGCGTTTTAGGAGGTTCTTCGGTATTGGAATTCGGAAAATGGCGGTTGGATGCAGGCACTGCGTAATCAAAGGCTCAAAGAAGGATTTGCGTGCCAAACCAGATACCATTATTCCACTGCGGACAGCCATAGATCTGAGGTTTGCAGTGATGCAGACTGATAAACACGTCTAGGGCATATGATTCAGAAACAATACGAACAATTGGGGAGAGACTTTGCTTGTTGTGTGAGTGGTGCTGTTTTTTGCTGGTTCTGTGCGTGTTTGTGTATAGAAACGACGCATGGTCGGTAGTGGGAAACAAAGGAAGCAGCGCCGCCTGCTAGCAAGGATTATCGTGAAAAGTTGATGGCGGAATCAATAATGTAGCCAATAATAAATGCAGATAAACTTCTTTGTTACCACTGTAAAGCCCGTTTGCGGTCGAAAGTAATTTCGGATTATATTTCGTACTCAAAATCATATTGGGATAATCACGACAAAGGGTATTTGAGAGAATGACAGGTACAACGCATTTCCTCCTACTCGGAATAAGCGTTCTTGATTGTGTTTTGCTTACCGAAAGTGCTTTATTCCACAAGGGTTTTTGCATTATTGATAGAAGTGACAGTTTATGCTTCAGAACGCTCAGTAGGCTACGATTTAACAGGAGACTGTTCAGCAACTTACGTATGAATAATTTGCTTATATTTGCAGACTGGAAGATCCGGATGAATCTTTGTACCCATGAGCTGGAATCATCTTCGTAACCTCCTTCTTCCCAAGAAGATTCTCCTAGCACAAAACTATAACCGTCACTGCCCTCAAAAAGTGCTAATGAATGTTCCATTCCGCACCTCACCTGACTCATTCTACCGAGTCCGAATAAATCATGGCAATCTATCTGATATTAGCACCGAAAATATCCAGTCCGTTTTAAGAAAAGTTATGGAGCATTTTTCATCGTAGTTTTGGAAATGCGATCATAATAGGTTTCTTCATTAATTGCATTTTTTTGGTATGTTCACTCCTTCGGGACATCTGAAGTTGAGTCGATCTTTGTTAAACACGTGATACTTTACAGATCAAACATCAACAAAACGATTTTAAAATATGTAGAAATTTCTCCTGATATTGGCAGGGTTTCTGATTCTGATTGTGCCTCATCTTGCTTCCGTTAACTTGAACTCATTTAACACTTGGTATAACGCTGGTGAATATAAATAGCTGTACCAAAATTAAGGTTGAACAAGTCAGAATAAACGTCTCAAATCTGTATTAGTTACCTAGAAACAATAAGTATTCACTACCTGTTCAACAATCACTACTTTAATAAAAGATTCATAGAGAGAAAAATGTGATTCAATGGAAACAGTGGGAGTTATTTCATTTAGAAAAGGATCAAATTAAGGGGGAAACGATCCTTTTTAACTCCGTTATAAATGAAATCGATAGTAAAGAGATGGTCGTTATTTTGGTTACACACGATAACCAAACACATCTTTTATTCACGAAGATTTGTTACCATCAGAATGTGATACGCTTTCTAAAGTTGTTGGCAATTGAAGTTAAAATCACTGCACAATACGTCCTACTGAATGATTTGTGAAAGTATCGAATTCTAAATGACCGCCACCTCTTGGAGAATGACCGTCTAGGTACTACATTCGTCTCGTAAGACATCGTCATTTCGGCACGTTCACCAAAGCCTGGAGTGGGCAAACCCAGATATTTTAACCAATCACCAAGAGCGATTTCCTCCTGTCAATTTCGACTTTTTTGTATGAAGATTTTAGGTGGGAAAAGAACTCGAAATGAGTAACTGTCCTATAATACGGCATTAATAGACTCGTCCAGTAAGAGCGATTTTTAATCATTGCGGTTTCCCCTGTCAACTGCTTTTTAGTCCCCGACAGCGAAATGCAAAATCAAATGACGTGCCGAAAACGCAGTGAATGCCTTAACGTGGAAAATTGGTTGATTTTGTCAAACCGCTTTTCCAAGTCGATCAATAACAAGAGGTGTAGGGAAAAACAGAAGTTATGTCGAAGACAGCCGCAGTTCGCAATGTGCAAGACCAAAACGGTATTTCATCAAACGATAGGGTATTCTGAACAGAACCACCTCTGAGGACAACGAGAAAAATTAGACCAACTAAGTAGGAATCATGTACTTAAAAACGAAATCAGGCACTATATGATTAATACCCAAAATAAAAGAGATATGTGCAACTAGGTGGAGGGTTCGCTTAGCTTTAATGAGGTTTTTAAAACGACCGACTCAGAGAAACTGCGTCATTGTTAGACCGAGTGAACAGCCCTTTTTCGCTGGCCCTGTATTGTTGTCACATTCAGCAGTGGCCTAGTTTTGGTTTCTGCATTTAATTAAAAACTTCACACTAAGAATACAGGGTTATTACAGTATTAAAAATAATTCTTCCATGGCTAAACTGAATGACTAAGGCGACTGTAGCCTGTACATAAAATTTTTAGCTAAAATACCTGATATACTTAGAACCCTCTTATTAAGACGACTCGTTATTCGGTACTTATTTCCAGTTCATCAAAGGAAGCACTATTAAGCTACATTATCCTTAGTAGGATTCTTCAGTAGTCCGTATCTGTCCCGCCGTTTCTGGGATG
Source organism: Fasciolopsis buskii (assembly GCA_008360955.1). NCBI lineage: Eukaryota > Metazoa > Platyhelminthes > Trematoda > Plagiorchiida > Fasciolidae > Fasciolopsis > Fasciolopsis buskii. The sequence goes on from LUCM01006287.1 coordinate 383,652, forward strand.
TAAAGCAACAGCCGTTTAATCATTTGCTACTGTGGCCTTCAGAATTGCATGGCATAACGAACAAATTGCGTTCCTGTTGCAGAATCATTGGTATTTATTTCAGTGGTGGAGTCCACCGGCGAGCTGCTATTCTAAAAGATAATCTCCATGACCGGATCCATTACTAGTCTGTAGTTTTGAAACTTCGAATGCCGCCAATTGCCAGATAAAGCAGGTTAATGGATTTCACTTTAGTTTTGCCATACCGAACTCCGGTCCCCAATTGGGGTACAATGGATTTGTTTTTCCGATGTATTATGCCGAGGATAAAATGGCTTAAATGCACTGTTGTGGTTGTTAACCGGGATCACCCATCCCAAATTCGTGTCATATGTCCCATCCCGCTTATTTCCTTACAATTTGGACCCATTTATTTGCCACCAGATATGCAAATCAAACAGCGTGATATATTCCAAAACACTTATGACAGTGCCAAAAAAGGGCATCTTTGAGATGAAGAGTTTGTATGGTTAAAGAACAAAACTAGCGAGTTTTATGCTTCTAGTCTCGAACAGGTAATGCCGTTCCAAGGCTGCTGAACTCAGATCAATTTAAGAGACTTAGTCCCCTGTTCCACGAAGTTAATGCTGCAATTTTGGTAGGTAAATTTATTTCTTCTAATTTGTTTTGTTCTCTCTTCATGTCCGTTCCCAACGACTGCCAGCTGACTTTTACATCCGTTTCCGTTTTTTCGTGTAAACTTCAAGTTTAATGGTGCTGCGGCGTTTGCTGGCCCATCTTATCTACCACCAAAAAAATGGTTGTATGCGAACAATTGTGTGCCCCAGTTATCGCGGATTTTGAACTTCTATCGCCATAATGTACCGTAAAGTAGTCATCAAAATCGAGGTTATCCTGTCAGATTGACAAATGACTGCAGCAAGATTCGGAGAAAGCAGCATTAAATTTTTTGAGATGTCCAATGGTGACTATTTTGTTTACGCACCCTCAGATCGTGCATTCCGGAGACAATATGCACGCGATGCACAACAAAAAATACGGCGTTCTTATTTTGGCTTGAATAAGGATGTCCGCAAATACAGTTGATTATATCACCCGATCGATTTTTGCCGGTCGCTTGTCGATCCTCTTACGTCCGTTGTCAAAGTGCGCTTCAGACTATGTGCAAGTGTATTTTCCAATTTGTTTCAGTATTTGTTTTTTTTTTCTGGGGGGTGGTTCGTTTATCTAATCAGGCACCTTCTGTTATGTTACTATTGCTCAATGGATGTGGATAGATCTATCAGATAAGTGCAACGCAAGCACGCAGCGAACACACACGCACACATGACTCTCTATTCGACCATCGGCCTCGGTTAATTCGCTTCAGCTTCAGGTGACCTTTGCCGTGATTGGGGCTTGGTATCAACCGGACTATTTTTATTCTGCTCGTTATTGATTTGTTAACAAATTGTCGTCTTGTGCGAGCAGCTCACATTGATTCGGGGAATGGTTCGCCCATCTTACCCGTTTCAATCAGGCGGCCTGGCTATTGACATTGCTTGTGCACAATATCCGAATGTAAATTCAGCTATAGTTGTGACATCCCCAGTCAGTAAACGGAACTGCTTCATACACATTTCCTCCCTGCAGTCATAACAAAATAATCCCTTGTAACGTCTCCTTGAGTAAATGCTCTCGGTTGAATAAAACTGTGGCTTATAAAACATTATCCTCATTGATACCCACCTTCCGGTCCAAACGGTTTTGAACTTTCTGTCGTGCTGACAGAATATAACATGCAGGTCATCATTTCGCACACACCTCCTATCAGAGCACAAGTAACAATTGTTTAACCATAAGTGTTTGAAACAACAAAAATGCTACCCAAGTATCACAGCTGCCTAAGATTTTGGAAAATATTACCTGTCCTTCAAACCAGTATTATTCCTCTTATTTAGCTGATCAACTGCCGTTCCATTAGCTTCGCTAGAATATAATTTAACAGTGTTCAAACAAAACAGTTAACTAGTTACTCGCTGTAACAAGTCATTGGAATTTGTCAAGTCCTTGAAAATCATGAATATGACGGGAGAGAAGAGAATGTTTTCCGAATTCGTGACAACCGCAACACGAAATACAGTGTCTAGTCGTGCTTAAAAGTCCTCTTCGTTGGATGGGAAAAAGTGACGTTACCACTGTGAGAATCAAATCAAAAGAGCTGACTAGATGCGGAGTGCGATGATCGTCATTTATCACTTTGTTCTACTCAAATTCTGGGGGGAAATATAACATTTATCTATTAGCCACCTAAATGACTACAAAACGTTATAGTAGTCAGTCAGCATCCTTTGGTCGATTCTTCCAGTTCACTCATTATCGCGGAGGAGAATTTGTTACCTGGGCTATTCAATTATGATGCATTTTGTCTCAACTTGCCACTTTCTGGGATTTTAAATTGATGCAAACAAAAGGCAGTAAACTGTCACAGACTAGAACTAAATTCTCCTCAGTCTTTCGTCTTCTGTGCCTGCACAATCTTGTTATAGCCACAAAACATGCGTGCACTCAGATTGCGGTGAAGTAAGACGACACTTTTTCTGAGGACTTCTAGTCCAAAGCATCCCAGTGATCAAAAGCAACATCCCTTTTTATCTTATGTTAATATAACAGCTTCTTAATATTTATGCGCCTAAGTGCCGAAATGTTTTGTCAGAGGGAACTCAATGAAGCTGGATATGAATGAATAAACACGGTTCATTTGTTCATCTACCCGTAGTTTTTAGTTTCACCAACTGCTAAGAACTTGCTTGTGTGAGAACAAAACTCCGGAAACTGAACTCAGGCGTAATGAATCATTTTCCATAGAATGTTTTTCATCTAACAGGAAGTGCGGCTTTTTCGGTCAACAGACGTGGAAATCATAGAAGCCTTTTGTTAACCTCGACTGGCATTCTTACATCGAATCGTAGCATGGCCAAAGTGACTGAATAAACTTTGCAATAACTATCACGAAGGATCTAAGGTCACCATCATTAGTGATGAAATAAATTCATCTCCGAGCCAAAACTCAGCCTTGGTTGATGTCTTCAGATCCCAGATGACAAAACCTGGTGCACCTTGGTCAGTTCAATCTATATGAAAGATTGAGATCATTAGATTTTGTTTCTCATAATGTCAACTGCAAATAACTTCTAGCCGTAACTCTGACTCCTAACCCGAGAGAGATATTCGACAGAAATGAGTTTCATACAGAAGGATACAAATCGAGACGAGTTAACTGATATTTAGTGACCCAAAGGTTATAAAGATCAACCAGTGGACCCATTAGTGGTACTTACTTGACAATCTGGCGGTTAGTAGCCAAACGCAAGAAGATCCGGTTTATGGTACTTCAGCGTTCGACAGCTGATGTGGTAAATAATTTCCCCAAATTTCTTATTTTGACCGTTTTAGTCTGAAATTGATTTTATCACGATCGGTAGATATCACCACCTTAGACTCGTTACTCCGGAATCGATACTTCTGGTCGACTCAAAATGGCAGTGGGAATAAATTTGCTCATTTATTTCGCTGCAATTTGAAATATTATTGAAATGACGTTACCCTGCTCTTAGCTTGCAAAATTCACGTCTGCTAGTCACAGTTGTCGTACTTTAGTTGTCAGTGGTATTTTTGCCTGAAAGGATCACCAGCTCCACAGCACAAGAAAAGCTCACCTACATTTCCTATCATCTAAATTACCCACCACCCGATCCTTTTCTTGCGACGGACGAAAGATCTTTTAGGTTGATATGATGACGAGAACTTGTCACCTCCTTCGCTTGTACTCACTGCTATGAAACAATGGTCGTTCAGTCTCAAATTTCGGTTCGGTGACTGCATCAACTGTATCCCATTGCTCAAAGAATTCTTCCAAACAAACCAAGGCCTTCCCTGCAGAACACGATGTCCAGAGTAGACACGTCGTATCCAAAATCTGAATGTTTATTTAACTGTTATATATTATGTGAAAATTAAGATTCATCAGTATACATGTCAGTCGATCTAGTAACCAAGGCGAAGAAACCAATGAAAAGCATGTTAACTATTCAACTAAATTGTGATGGCCTCCAATAATACCAATACTTAAAGATGTATGGCTCATCACATACCAGAGATGGAACGCTGTACCGCGATGCACAGTCTGCGGTATTATTTTTGGGTTTTCGGTGCAACACATCCAAGAAAAAATTTTAAACAACAGCATGAAACAACCAGTGGAACTCGATGTGAAACGTGTGCTAATGCATTGGGACAACTGATTAACCCCTGGTGACGGCTTTGTGCAAAAGTGTTTCTTGGGATTTACCCTAAATTCATTTTACACAGTGATTTAAACAAGATACGTAACACTGCGTTGCACTGAGTAATATTATTAAGGAAACCCTAGGGAAAGTTTGAGCGTCAAATAACGGTAAAACAATTTAATCTAGATTCTATCATGTTCCATTAGTCAATCTTCAGATGTGAGGGAATCGCTCATGTTTTAAGAAGACCAGTATCCTTTGGAGCCATACACACATCGTTCTTCGGAATCAGTGACAGACTGAGATGACCGCTTCGAGCTGAAGCACCAGCTATGTGGATCCAGTAGCGAGATACCATAATTCTACTAACCGTGATATTCTCCTGCAAACATCTGCAAACCGTGTTTTTGCATCCGTGATGTCAGACATTTCGAGGCACCTGAGTGCCCATGCAGATAGTAGTACCATGGATTCACTCAATTGATTAATGAGGAAAAATCTAGGTAGCCTGTCGTAAACTTCCATTTATTAATCGTACGATAGAAAAAGCATTAATTCTTCAGAAAACACGAAAGTAGTCTGCAGATTTTAATCTTTATTAGAAACCTTCGGAGGTGCACATTCATGAAATCCTACCCAAATCACGAACCCTAGGTGAAAGATTCTGAACCGGAAGCCGTAGCTTCATCGAATATTAGGTCCTCCATTCGTCGCTGATTTTCCACAATCTACGGCTACTGGTGCGCGACAGCCGACTCTATCAATGAATGACTTTTGTGTAGGTACTCTCAGCATAAAAAAGGCTTTAAACGCTACCTTAACGACTCTGCCCTAAGATCAATGTCAGCAACAGGAGATTGTTTTAAGAAATTATTCAGCAAGCAGCGTCAATGCCAAATTCATTATCAATAGTTCTTAGGAACATCGCATAGCTCATTCATCATGAATAAAGGTCATCAGCAGCGCATATTCTCAGTGTACAAGCCGGGAGCCGAATCTGGGACGAGCGAATGTCTCCCAAATAGACTAACCAGGAGGGCTCTCACTGGCAGTAAAGCTATGGTTGGGACATTTACATCGACACTGTAGGCAACATAGTGTTGTGAGTTGGCTGGTTTTGTTGAAGTGTTTGGTTTCATGTCAAACTGAAAACCCACGGCGTCTGAATACGTTTCGGTTTTCTGATCTTTTCTTCCTGTGGTAGAATTCCATTGAAGCAAAAAATTTAATAACTGCGGTCCTGTTAAAGTGCGTTCAGCGTATGACCATCCTTATTTGTCTGTTTTATAATGTGGGGTCAAAAACTAATTTGCAAAACTTTGTATCCATTGCAAGACAACTCATTTTTTGATTAAACAGATGTTGTATGGATTAATAAATTGCCAAGCGGTTATTCTGAATTGCTGACCACTATGATTTTTGAGGAATGCCTTATCTAAACTGATAAGGATTCATGCTGACAATCTAAATAAACCAGCTTCAGAACAGTATCGCATTCCCATTGAACGTGATCTGCCACTAGGTAAAACTGCTGCAAAAACAACAAAGAAAATGCGTTGCATCACTTACCACCTAATGGAATGTTCTTTGAAGGAATGAAATCTACCCTGCAACTTCAAAATCCACCGGCTGTATTTTGTCGTCCTGAAGTGGGCACAGAACCAACAGGGAGTATTTTTACTATAGTCTTGCTGACATGAGAAAGTTAGGCCGTTAGTTTGAGTGGCTTTTATGGAGGATTCACAAAAGCGGTCACACCGACCTGTTGACTGACCGACTGGCATTAAGGATTTGTATTATTTGGAGACATTCAATCGCCTTTACAGGAGTATTTCACGTGTCAAGAATAACTCCTCTGTTCCTAGAGGCAAGGTTTTTTAGTGAATCAAAATGTAGGCAGTGCTTTGGTTCATTGTGCCGAGAAAGGTGATTTGTCCTATTACCATCGACCATCTGCTTTACGTTCGTTCATGGTCAGCAAAACTCAAATTTCTGTGTATGATCGTCATTGCTTTGTTGCAAGAACACTAAGACCGTAAATATCCATGATTTCTTTGTTTTGTTCTCTCTTTGGAAGCCCAAATACACCGTTCATTGACATGCGATTTTTACTTAATCCAAAATGGAAGCGTTATTGTGAACTTGGTTTCTTGGATTTTGCAGAAAACAGCCAAATACAGTTGGAACCCGAGGGGCAGTCCACAAACAAGACGTACACTCAATACTTTCCACGGAGTCCCTTTCGGACTGATTCTCAGTGTTTTGGTTTCTTCAAAGGTAAAAACAAACTTAGACAACGTCCGTGTAGTGAGTAGTAATTTCCAGCTGGGCACATGTTTGACAAATTTGCAGGGTGAAAATGAAATTCTACACTCCAGATTATGGTCACATCGAAACATTAAAATGAGGGTAGAACCACAAGCTTCAAACTGCAGGATGCCGGAATTAACAACGCCTCAATATGCCACTAATTAGAAATACAGTTGCACAGGCCGGAATCAAAAATTTTAGATTCCTTACAAAACCGTACCTAGCTGAACCAAACTGTTTTAACCACATGTTGAATGTGTCCATATTCAAATTCACCTGAGTCAGTTTGTCCTAGATGCAGCTTTGGCTCCAAGAAAGCTAACAGTTGGCTGTTATTTAAGAAATTGAAAAAGGAACAGGTTGTGGAAAAATTGGGAATGATTGTACAACGCGAGGCACGCGGCAAAGAAAATGTATGCGGTAAGGAAATGGCCATCGGTTTTAGAGAAACAAAAATGCGCGCTGGACCAATGTCATCAGAAACAAGATTTCCTGTTACAACGTGTTTTGCCTTTACAAGGACTGTCATAGCTGAAACAAATCAGCATTCTTGGCTCACGATATTTCGATAACAACACAGTATCATGTACATTTGTCCGCCGTTTGATTAGAATCTGTGATTATGCGTTCATGTAAGTGTCCATTAATCGTGAAGCGATTTAATTACTCGGAATCTTTTATTCATTTAGGCCATCTCAGTGGATCAAAAAGGGCAAAACGCACCACTTCACGTTAGCTGAATCATCTGCCAGAGCACGTCATATATTATGACACAAATTCTGAGTTGACATGGCAGTAATCACCTGCATGGAATAGGTTGTAAAAATATAAGAATGAATGGATTTGGAAACAATTCACAGAACTAACCAAGGTTTTGTCAGAAATTCAGAAAGAGTTATGTTGATAGTTACGTAGTAAAGTACAATGAACTAACCAGAGCCAATCCTAGTAGCCTGGCCTAAATGACTTCGTATGACTATATTACTATATTATCATTAAACGTCAGAAGTGCAGATAGTGCTAATTAGGTTTTTCCACTGAAAAATAGTTGTGTTACCCACTTTAAAACACAGTGTTAGAGACGTTTGCTTCAAGTTCGACTCCTCAAGTCGGAGTTGTTTTTATCTCCGCTTCTGCTAACTTTGGAAAGCACAACCAAATTGAACAGACACAGACATTTGACAAAAACAAATTGTTTATATTGGTTTTCCCTGATCACCACTCGGTGATTGATCAATCCTCTGACTGATTCGGCCCACTGCCAGTAAGTGACCTTATCCTTGCGGCATTTTCGTTTACTTTATAAATTGACATCACCATGCTGTCGTCGCAGTTGTCCTGACCTTCGAGTAGGTCAATGAATACGACAATTTATTATCCTTTACCACCCATTTTAAGTAATGCATCTACACAAATTATCTCCAGGTATCCTATGCGCAAGATGCATTTAAAATTACTGTTTGTAATTATCCTCATGTTGAGGTTGGACAATAATGTATATCAAATGGAACGTTTCCGCGTCCCATCCGGTTAGGTCGACTTTTCGATCTTCTTCCAATGTTATGTTCCTTCGGTTTGCAAGTCCTCAGAATGAACTGGATTCGCCAGAAAACTGGGCGTTAGCTGAGATATTACCATTAAATGGACCTATCACGATCAGCACTGCGTCGCTTGGTCGAGTCTGTTTTTCTACATACATTCTCGTCTTCTGCAATTTTCCGACATTCTGAAAGTTGAATGATCGGTCTTACCTTAAAGCCTAGCAAAGGTTTCCCGTGAGGTGATCTGTCGCCAGTGACACTATTTTAACTGAGAACGGTGATGGACAGGTTGGCTTTTCACGTCCAATGTTTTGTCATACAGTATGTAAGGTGAATGCTGTATTAGTCAGTTTTTCTCTCCTTATTTCGAATCATTCTTACTGAGTGTTACTCTGGCATAAACCGAGGCATGAAGCCCGGGAGGGCGAATTATTTTTATTAAAACCTGACTAGTGATAACCTATTCCGTCTCGGCCCGAGCGGATTACTGAAACTTTATCATCTGTCCTAGGGCCCCGAACGTCACTGGTCTTGTACGCTTACAGGCCGTTGTGCACCTCAAGTGACACTCGCCGAAAAATGATTTTCTTTGTAGGCGCCCTTACTAAGACAAACTTTTTAAATAAGAACTAAAAGCTTGCTTATGTGTTCAACTTTCACGCTGGAATATGCCACAATTATGCCTATTAAATGTCAACTAACCCCTGCCATACTTAACAGGGAGTTAAACTAACGAACTAAAGGACTACACAGAAATAATTTCGCAATTATTTAAATCAGTAAGATAAGAAATTATATCCAACATAACATTTAGTTATTCAACTCTTTTGCACATAAAATGTGTTGAAATCTTATTCCCGTGATTGCTAACTCTAATAGTCTTGACTTAAGTTTCACACGCGTATCATTCATCTGAGTACAAAGTTTCTTGTCGGGCAGTTCTGTCTCTCTCAGATATGGTCCGGCCTCGTTTTCGTATGACACATCTTAACGAGACGAAGCAGTCCTGTTCTTTTGGTCTCACGTCGTACCTCCAACCAGCACAAACCAGAAGAATTACAAAATCTCTTTTTAGAAGTACTGTCTGGTCTTTCTCTTCTCCCGTTAAGATTAATTAACCTTGGCAAATGCGACTTGGCAAACTTGCAGCTCCTGATTAAACTACTAACAAATGTGCGCATAGTAGTAGTTCACAAAATGACATTAAATCGATCGGAGAAGACTAATCTCAAGGATCTGTGATGAAGCCCTACATCATGATACACAGCTGATATCACCTTAAATAGGTAGTGCTCACCTACTTTTTACTTAGTTACTCATGGCCGAAAGTAATTATCAGGTTGAATAAACCGAAATTATCAAACTATTCTTCCTCAATGAAGTGGAAACTTTTGAGTGACTCATAAATAAAAAGCAGTGATTGATAATGCTCGTTTATTTTAGTAATTCAGCAACTGAAGAAACTAGTGGATATCCACTGTCAAAATATGGAATATTTCCTGATCAATGATAACATGTGAATCATTTCACATCGCGGTCATCTTACAACTTTGTATCGTCCAGTGGCCCATTTAACAACTAAGGTTTCATAGACGAACGCCACCGCAATTAGTGCCCTAGAATGATGAGGTCATCCGTCGAAAAATAATTCATTCAATCCATCTAATACGGGATTAAAGAAACGAAAATTGGTCGTGCGCCATTAAAACTATCAGAATGACAAAACTCTGGAGTTTACCGTTTCAGCATTAAAATAAGTCTTGACTCAATTAATGGTTCGATTCGCTGAGTAAGCTGACATATCTAATTTAGCCTGTGCAATGCCAAGTCGTGAAATGCCTGCCCGACAGGCTTATTTCTTTTCAATTATTTGCCAGAAGTCTTATCTCTGTTGCAAAGCCCTTGCCTACAGAACCCCTTCAGGACACGCAACGGATTCGGTTACGATTGTACTGAAGGCAGATCACACATGATACAGCGATTCTAAGTGTGACATCAAGGTCACTTCAGCTGGCACCGGATGACCGCAATGGTACCGCCTGAACACATGCATATGCAAAACAAAGGTCACAAGTTGGCATAAAAAGAAAAAACCATTATGAGCGCTTCGCTTTCTTCATCAAATCCTCACTTCCGGTATCGATACCTCAGTTTAGCGAAATCTTAAACAAAACTTGTCCTCTTTGCATTTTCCGCCATCCATCTCTACTACACAGTCATAGATCACTATGAGCTTACACTGCTTAGCTGACATGCAGAATGCCGACGGCGTATTTCATGTAGCAATAAGCAAGCTAAGTCAAAGCCCATAACAATAGAGAAAACTCGTCGAAGAAAATGAATAGGCTGTAATAGATATCTTTTATATTTCACAGTTTAATACCTTAAGCGCTATCGAAGTTCTTCCCATCTGGTTCGCTAGTCAGAAAGCTGATGTGGATTATTCAGCTAATAGCTGAAATATGAAATGTGATTGCATCTTTCCTGAGTCATACGCCTAACATGAGCACAAACTGGATGAGTCTAACAGGTACGAAGATTTGGGATTTGTTTTTTTAATGTCTACGGGGTTCTATGCCATCCACTCGGTTCCACTCTGTCGTTATGAAGGAAATCGTCTTATTTTGATATTTCTTCTGTATCTATCTTCACTTTCCAGACAGTGTAATTACATTCAATCTGGAAATGAATTGTATTCTTTTTTGAGATAGAGATTAGTCTATTTATTCATAGAAACGTCTATAGACTAGAACTAATCCTCAACAGATGTGTCGCATTTATCACCTACGAGAAAAAGCCGCACAAGTTTTCTGCTCCTATTTTAATGATACCACAAAACCAACTAAATAGGTAGTATTTCAGTTGCAAACAGCCATGTATCATTTGGGCCATTGTGAGTTTCACTCATTTACGTTTTGCACATTTTTTGTACGCATTATAGAGACAGCTTGCATAGTGTGAAGTCTACCACTGTTGGATTTGAAATTTCCGGGACTCCAATTGTCACTTTTAAGTTAATGGTGAAATCTGATATTTTCAGTTGAAAACAGAGTTAGCACTACGCGTTCATATTGCTCAATATAGGTGTAATAATAATTTATTCACTCATCCTACCGACTTATTTGAGGTCTTCAACAAAAATGTCACCTAATGGAGAATAATCGCATTGCAGAGGGGATGCAGGCTGTACAAACGCTGCAAATGATTCAGGCTAGACAAAACACCATGTTCCGATATTCGAATGCCACAGTGCCGCGTGGAACTGATCAATCCATAGTCCAGGTGGACGTAAGACAGGTGACATAGGATCATCTTTCAAAGCTCGATTAAAGTCGGATACATATTCATATTATAAATATTCTGCTTTGCTGAAGAAGAACTAAAATGTTTGTTTCTAAAATTTGTTGTGTTAAACAGATTCCGAAATTTTCCACAATGGACATAAGAGGCGGCGCGATGGCTCATGTGGTCTGGCTGAGTGTCTCAGGTGTTAGTCATCAGGGAGCACACATAAAAATCTAAACTCTCACTCCGGTAAAGAAAAAGAGTGGACACTTTAGCAATGGGAGCAAGACATTCTTTATAAAACAGGCCACCTTCCGTCAACATTCGTCTTTAAGCAATTTGCAGTTGGTTTCGACAACACCCGACTCCCCATCTGCCAAGAAGACAGACGTTTGAGTAGGTCAAAATTAACTCAGAATACATTCATTGTATTTTGCTTTACACCAGAAGCATGACTGTTGCCGTCACCAATTCCTTACTATCCCCATTGTCTTATTGATTCAATCTTTACAACCCCTTGATTCTTGATAGCGTCACGGTGAACCTGTTCGCTGGTTCGCTAAGCTGTGCCATAAATCGCTTGAGTTATTAGCAAACAATTACTATTTCATCACCTGAGAAATTCTCCGTCTACTTTACTCTTAATGACAAAAGGAGCTGAATTACATTCTTGATACTGTTGGCTTGTTCAAGTCACCCTCGATGCACAAAGATGGCATCATAAGTATTGTTAATGAACTAGAGAACTGCATGCACGGAAACTTAAAACAATTTTTCCGAAAGTTCTGCGTGGCTTTTGGTTTCGATAATTATTAGCTTTTATCACTACTAAGAGATGAGTCAGAATACACAGCATTTTATTCACACCGCCTTTATTTCTTTCCGGATTAGGTGGCGTGTCACACGTACCAACGAGGTGAAGCAATTAGACACATTTTACACATCCACTTGTAATGAATAAGCTTTATTTGGTCGCTGGTTGGTGTTCCGTGAGTTTCACTCAGTGAGTCGAAGTTTAAAATGCTCGAATTATATCTGGATGAGTCAAGGAAATTTCGCCGGGAGCACATGATCGGCTTCACAGTTATTAGCACTCGTCAGGTAGGCGTACCCGGTACTGTGTTGCCTAAATATCTTTATACATGTACACTCTGAATTAGGATGTCGCACTGAAATCTAATTTTTAGTGTCAGCAGTGTGCATGGGAGCTCTTCGTTATACATATATATATATATATATAT
>LUCM01006288.1:0-16899 GCA_008360955.1 Fasciolopsis buskii
TGTGGATAGAGAAATGAGTAGACAGGCCGAATGGTGTATCTACTTATGAGGCAACTAAGCAGACCGACTGAATGCAGAATACAAGCGTTTACGCTAAGTGCAGCTCAGGGCTTGAAACGTGACCACATAAGGTCAGACAAAAATTGGCAAAATAATTAAACCTTGATCGAACCGAGAATTTTAACTATCAGAAAAATCAAGCTAATTTTTGTCTAGGAAAATGACTCCTACCCAGAAAATTATACCAGAATAACAAAGCACTAGCTAAAAATCACTAAGACGGTTCATGACGCGGGCAGTATTTTCGGGAACAACCGTTTATGCTGGGCCAAAATGTCATTCAATCCACTGCCGCGGTTACGATTTCTTTACTGGAGGCTAGGAATCTAGTATTACAAGTAACGCAACAATTCTGGTGCGTCTGACTCTCGCTCTCTTTTCCCAATCACCCATTGAGCGACAAACCCTTTTGTTCACTAATTGCACCCATTTCTGAAAGTTGAAGTTGGGGAATTGGCGTTGTCCTAATTAGTTACGTACACGACCCTGCCTAAACTACCAGCCTCAACACTAATCCATCAAATAAAAAACGAAGCGATTCCTCGCGTAACTGTCCCAACCGCCGCTAGTATCCACAACTCCGATCTACCATCATGTTGCTGTGGTGGGAACCATTACACAACCTATAAGTAAACAACTCAAAGCTCAGATTTTCGCCCGGATTTGTCTGTAGGCTACACCCTCTGAGCCCCACAAGCAGAGGTAAATGTTGTCTGTTTGACGCCGGGGAAGTATTCAACGAAATCCACAGTTCGGGCAGCCATTACCCCATATAATAAAGATATTTTAGATTTCCTGTTTGAACACTTACCGTGTGACATCCGCATGAAATTTTAACTAGCATGGCTTTGAATGGCGGAAGCCCTCAATTTAGGCCATTGCTGCCATATATCGCGCCAATGGTACTTATCTTTTCTCCAAAATCCCAGACGTTTCATCATATATTTACCACCTCAGCTGCGGAAAGTGGCGCCATCACTAATTGGAATAGGTAACTAAGGACGTGCCAAATTTGTAAACTAGCAAAGCAGTCACGGCGGGCAGGAAGGACCGCTTTTGGTGTTCAATCTTCGACACACCTACCCAGAATGTTCTTTAGGCGAGCCAATTGGGCGGTTTTCCTTTTTCTCTATGAGCCTTTCACGAACGTTATATGCAGTTGCAATAATGCAAAAAGGGGTTTGGATCAGCAAGTATTTAAAACGATAACCGGGCAGCCCGATTGGGTTTCAGTTTGCACCCGTGTGTCGCACGCGGATTTCCGATACTTCAGATTCTGGCTAATGCATCTGCCAGTATCAGTAACGGAACAGATTTCACTAATACATAAACTGACAACGCAGCCTTCGCCGACGATAGACTTGTTTGATTTGGTAGATCAAAGGCAAAATGTCATCGGTAGTTTATTTATTGGAGCTTTGTGATATCTCGACAAGCTCTGTACCTCGTTGCATGTCCAATGGTATCCAGCGGATCTTCCAAGTTGTTGCAGCGCGTAGCTCACCTCGCAAACGACTTTTGTAACCGTGCGGGTACATCACTGGGTGTTTCATCAAATGTTTTATGGCTGGCGCCAATACACATAGGATGCATTTCCGACTAACATTCAAAAACAGACGTTGGGGAACTGGCTGTAAATTAAAGGAAGGAAGACTTACAGTTTCCAGGGGACTGCGTACCTTTAATCACTACCGTGCCTATACTATTTTATGTTTGCGTCATGTTATCCAAATGTATCCACGAAACACCGGTTTGCTTCCGGTTCATTTGCTGATCTCAATACGAGACAATGACTGACGGCCATTGCATTCATTCGTGATCGTTAAACTCAGTTGATAACACGGTAGAGGTGATCCCTGTCACATGCATTCTGTAAAGGAGCAGTTTATGGGTGGGTACATAATTCACGACGTTGGAGGTGACACTGCAAGGGTCATCGCTGCCACCAGCTGCACCTATGTACCAACTAAAGGTACACCAGAACCTTATTAACGACACTGCTAACAGCTTACGACGAAGTGTACGACGCGGGCGGTATGCGCCTTCGGCACACCGCAGAACTGGAGGGCAGAATGCCACCCGCGGACTGTGCGTTCCGTCTTGCATTGCCGAAAGGTTATTACGGAGTAGGCTAGGCAGAAACGGCGGCACTTACCGACCAGTTTAGAATGCCTTGTACCGGGAACGACAGGGTCAACGCTGAAACATAAAGATAAAGTGGAAGCAACTGTTTTGGCAGAAGAATCCAGGCCTTGGTTTTTCCGACTGATTTACTTTGCCACCCTATGAATCGTTCATGATGGAGGAATAAACAGTGATATGCGCTGCTTCATATGAAACAACCTGACTAATAATTTTTCATTTTTGTTGCAGCATGAATCCAGAAATGGTTTCAGTGCTGAATGTCATTAATTTTGGCTTTTTTCAGAGAACAATTTTCTGAGTGAAGTAACAAACTCAAAAATAGGCATTTTATCCCACCGTCGTGCAGCATATGGTTTGTTTATAGATAAAGCCAACACTGTTTCTCAAACATAAATTAGATCGTTTTGCGCTCTTCTCCATGATTCACATTGTCCGCCAAAGTACAACGCGCCACCACATTCCCCTCAGCTTTATACGTTGTTCTGTTTCCGCTTAGCAATTTGTTTCATATAATAGAACATTTGCTGCCGTTGTCTCCATTCCTTTGGCTTCCGCGCTATGTCCGACCCCTCAACTATTTAGTTTTGAGTTCGGGAAGCGACCACGAGGTGACCTATGAAATCGGCATATCGGCCAATATACGGAGGTCTTGCAGACAAAGCGTGGTGTGGCGCAGACGCAAATTTGTACAACAATCTGAACTCCTATTTTTCGCGTAAGCTACGAGTCGCGCGACCCAAAATGAAGTGATGGGGGTGAGAAATGTTTTCCGCTTTTGTTTCTTCCGGTGAGACATACTGAACTGGGCATACACAGAACGAATTCCCAACAGTTATGCGTATTATTAAAATACTTCTTTATTAGCGACTGCCGCCAGCCAAAACGTGTCCTGTGAATACTGAACTGGATTCCACAAGATGCAATCCCGTTGGAAACTGCGATGCATGATGTATATGCTTCAATCCGGAGAACTGATTGCAGAAGTGCAGCCTGCGGCGGACGCCACCGGGCTCTGGTCTACCGAATAGAGCCTGTTTACCACTAATGACAAGAACGTAAGCATGTCCTTCGAAGGCTCTCCAGCTCAGTTGTGTAGGTCGGGTAGAAACTCAAAGTGGAGAAGCGCCGATCTTGGACCAAATACAACATTCTCTTCAGCTATCCAGCGGCTGCCCGTGCGGTGTGCAAAAATAAAAACATGCAGGTTCGCCACTACTTCGGAAGAGGATCGATCCATGTTTTGCTGGGTCTGTTTGTGATCTTGCGTGAGTATTGCAGTCAAACTACCCCGGCTTGCTTATGAAACAGAGATAACTGGAACGTTTGCAAAAAGAGGCGGAAAACTGGTCCTTGGCGTCTAAGAAAATGTCAGGGTTACAGCACAGGATGTGTTTAGATTTCAGCTTGCAAAATACTAGGCGAAACAGAGAAACCTCGCTCCTAATGTTCAGTCTTTTATGATATAGGTCGTTGGAGTAATTTGTATGAATTCGAGCCCGACCTGGTTATGATGTTCTCGAAAACTTCCCTGCGCATAAACTAGGGTCCCCATAGGACGATTTGCCAGAATTGGTAAACGATGACCCGAGCAAGGCAATTAAGTGTTAGGTCGGTTAAATACCTGAGTGTGCTGCTGGACCCGCATCTTCCGGTAAAAAACAATTGTCAATCCTTTTTCAGACGCCATTGGCACGAACGCATTGAACCATTTAAACACAAACGTGGTGAGCCGGGACCCGAGGGCGCGGTCCTGCAACCGCCATCTACTTCGATACTTAAGGGCCGCAAATTTCCCCCTATCATTGAAAAAGTACACACCAGAGAACATGACCAGGCGTCGCCTGCTATCGGCTTTTCCTTAGGATCTTTAGTTCCTGGTGACTTTGGGACATCACCAATCAGTTAGCAAAGGATTTTGGAAAGACGATGGCTGCAGACTGTAAATGGGCTGAGCACTGTACGATAACTGAAAGCAGATTTAAGGGGAAACATTTCAGGCCTAGGTGTCCCATCACTTGTGAGGCGCTCCATGTGTTGACGCCACTGCAGTGAGTAGTTGTAGGGCAGTAGTTAAGTCGCACCCGAAACACTGCTTTCAGACCTCGGCTCCACTGGCTAAGATGGGTGCGATCTGTTAAGCTCTATTTCAAAAGTTACCCCAACCACTGCCCGAAGGTCGACCAGGAAGACAAAAAATTAAAGGGCATGGATCCGTTCTCAGTAGAGGAAATTCAGAATAACTGGTGCTCTCATTGAAGTCTTCAGAAGAAACTGGTCATGTCAAATGCCAAATGTGTTTACTGTTACAGCGAGCGGTGAACTGGGGAAAAGACATGATCCCATGGAGGTTTCAAAGAACGCCGGAGGCGAGGGACAACTTTTTCAGCAGCATGAAGTGTCAAAAGTGTAACAGGCTAAAGGTAGAGATAGTCCTTGGGCGGCAGATAAAGCCATTTAAAATCTTGATAGACGGAAAATTTCTCATTCGACTCACCAATATGGATTATTGTCATTGATTTCCGGGTGACCATAAAGTAAGGCTAATTTGGCCAGCCGTTACCATACGGATCAGGATCGGTGATACTTATGCTCCAAGCATTTATTTACCGTCCCCGTCGTAAGGCTGAGTTGAATGTTTTCCCCTTTTCCCGGCGGAAAAACAGAAAAGTTGGGATTCCCCAGGGATATCGGGAGGCGGAGGATATTTGCGGGGTCGGATGTCAGTTACTGTACATGACACTTGAAGAATCTTGTGCTCTGATTTGTACCCCTTGGTCGATCTTCTTCTGTGCGAAGTGTACGCGCTACTGTTCTTGATGATACTTTGATTATTTTCCACAGCAGTGTCTTCCATGGAAACAAAAAACAAAAACTTTAAGGGGAATCCACTACCAAACACTAAATAGCGCTAACCTGGACACAGCATGGATAGCAGGTGGGCACGGTTTTTATGGCTATCGAGGTGCTGCGTTTACACACAAGAGAGAGGGGACGGCAGCATGGAACAGGGAACACATGCCGCTAGCCCGGCACCTCCCGCAACTAGGGGTGATCTTTTACCTCTCAGTGAGTTCAGGCAGTAGCTGTTCAGGTATCCACTGCGTGGACAAATGCCACCTTCTTCTGAGTTCAAACTCTATCCTTCACGCATGATGACAATACCCAGTTCTTAGATCGACTGAAAGAGGCGGCAGATTTGAGATGTAATCTTAGTGTACCTGGATCTTATTGGAACCTTGTTGGGGACTGTAGTCAAGCTGTGGGCAGCGGCTACTGGAAAAACTGCAAGAGGATGTGCTGTACCAGCATGCCCCAAAACTCTTAACGCACAGATTATCAGCCGCCTCATTCAATATATATTATTATAACTGAATTTCAGTTCAAGGCTAAGGGCCTCAGAGTTACTGAATCCATGGGATGTGGCTAATCTTCAATCTGTGAACGATTTGGACATTGGTAAGACGTCCTAAATGTGATGTCATTTGTCTCGGAATATCAGTCAATAAAGTTGGCGCTCCAAGGAGCCCACATTAAAGTGCAGCTTCTGGGCCAAAAATTTGGATTACGCAAGGATAAAACTGACGTCATTACTGGGCCGATAAGCTCTATTTAAAAATGTTCGGCGCCGAGACAGGTCGCCATTGCGGAAGTGCTGCTAATAAGAGAGCGTAAAAAGAGAACAACCTCGAGCGGTTATCCCACCCAAGTGCATTGTTTATATTCAGAAAATAAGACTGAATGCAACTTGGCTATCAGGGTTCAAAATAAACACGGACGGCAATAAGAAACTTCCATTAACCAGAAGGGCAAACCATATAACCAAGGCACATTTCAGCAAGTTAGGTCAGAGGGCAAAAAATATGGCTCCAGTGAGAAACGTGGCGATGGATCTAGAGGGTAATTTACTAAGTGACACCGGGTAATACCCATGTACGTGGTGACCGTCAGACTGTGGCAAGAATATGCATTGCAAGGCTGGGTATCCCACTGGTCATCCTAGAAAACGTTCGTTGGCGGTTCGAAAAATGCATTTCCGATTGTGAAGCTTCCTTGCCCGATCCCGATGCTCGTTTGGCCGTTCCAGCCACGTATATTCTGTGAAATCTGAATTAAATGAGACTGAAGGTTCACTGGTTTGCTATCAGGTCAGATCATGGACCTGTGAACCGAGCCAACGAGAGTCCAGTTTCTTGGGCCAGTGATTTTCGGAGTCTCACTGCATTAAGAACCTGGAGTAATTCTGCTGCACCCCGATACAGGGTTGCAATTTCAGAGGGTAGGCCAGACAGCCCTCAAAATTTCATCATTCCCTACGACCTAAGGGGCAAAACTAGGACAAGGCACAAGCATCCACCGAGAAGGGCAATAGTTCAGCTGTTTGCCCCACGTAAAACGACAAGAAGGCTTTGCTTGTCATCATGGCCTCAGAACTGTTATACAGGACAGCAACAGTATAGAGGGTGATGGAGAGGAAAAACAGTAAGTGGAAAACAGTGACAAATGTGCGAAGTGTTCGGTGGGTGGTGGGGAATACTACGGGCCAAAATTATTCCAAGCCGGTTCCAAACTGCATTGCACCCATGAGAGTTCATTCCAGGTGATGATTATCCTGTGAAAGAAATCGGTTCTTTCTAGGGCCCGCGAATTCTTGGGCTTTGATGCCCATCGCTTCAAGGTCCCGGTATTCTCCAGGGTGTTGTTGATAAACCTAGTAGTACCCCGAAGGTTTTTATTTAGTCCCCTGCAAATCTGTCTTTTCAGAGAGCAAAGTTCTAGCTACTGGAGTATACTCCCACAAGTTAAAGCAATATAGCCCGGGACGGATTCGGTGAACCCCTCCGGACTTTTCCGCAGATCACCTGGTCTCTGACTAGGGTGGATGCCCAAGAAGTCCCTCCATATTAATACCTCCGTTCCGCTGTGCAGCAGATTTGATTTGAAGCCGTTGCGCTTTGAGAATCTGGGTCTCAAACCGAGAAAAACATGGATTCTCGTTACCTCGATCCACAAAAATGTGACCCGACATGACGCGGCCTGACCCGAATGACCTGAAATGCCTAGCAGAATAGGATATTTGTTGCAACGGTGTGTCTGCTCTACAGAATGTGTAGTGTCGTCACTTTGTTTGTCATGGAATGCAAATATAATAATCTGCTTTCGCCGTGCCGTTGAGCGTTCTCACTTTTGCTGATAGTGAAGACTATGTTGATAGATCGAGGATACGGATATTACAATCGAAGAGACGGATGCTTTCTGTGCATATCAAGAGAAGAATTCCGGACGCTTGACGGCTCTATGGGTCGTTTCTGACTTGCACCTAGTGCAATGATTTCAGCTGAACAGAGTACACTCTACTGCTGAACTGAATTGAGCCATGCCCTTGAGCTTCACCTCGTCTGACCTTCACCGCCTTCAAGGTGTACTGGTCTCCATTGACCGATGGCTGAGGTGTACTCACTCGCTATTCTGGAATTGCTCATTCAACAGGATGGCTGTAGACGAATAGACGAGCTTTGGAGCATTTTAGCAGCAAAGTTCCAAAGATGCAACGACTTCTTTTCAGTTGTTGGTCCTACCCCTGATGCACTGGAATCGTTCATCAGAAAGCAGCCTGCACTTTTCAGTGTTTCCGGGGGATACGCATACACTCCGGACGCTTACAGTAATATTTTTGGCAATGAACCCGTCCAAGTTAGCTCGGGTCATCATGGATTTAGGAGAGTTGGTTCAGAACATACTACCAATCATGGTGGATCAAACTACTGTTTTGAGAAAGTGCCGAACACATTGGAAATTGAAATGGAGGCTGTTAAGTATTTCCAGGATCAGTTGTTACGAAAAACTGAGCGATGGATTCCAATTAAAAGTCTGGCTGGCCATTTGTCACAAGCATCTCCTTCAATTCGAATGGTTGTGGGACCGCAGTCTGAATTCGCACTGTTTCTCCTCCGCTACCCCATGTTTTTCCAGCTACAGGGTGAGCTAGTTGGTCTAAGTGACAAAATAAGAACTCAGTGGAATGGAAATCAGTTTATTTCTGGAAAGCGGAAGCCGCGGCCGTTGTCTTTTCATGGCATGGAGGATCCACGAAAGCCCCCTGTGGAACGGTCCCAGCTACCAATGCATCTGCAAATATCACAAGCAGTTCCTGAAGACGCTTTGACGCGAAATTGCAATGCACAGAATAGCACGATTGCTCTAAGTATCGAAGATTGCAAGGCATTGTTATGGCTAAAGTATACCGTTGCACAATCTCAGGCACAGCCCATGCCATTCGCTTCGCTCCTGAACGCGATATCTTGCGCCCCAAAGAGTGTCCCCAGTTCAATTGGTTGGACTCAAATTGAGTTGCTGGAGTTTCTAAGAAAGTATAATAAAATCTTCAGTTTAGATGACGTTTCTCACGACATCACTCAACAGCCCACGAACTCACTGCATCTTATGATAGTGAATAAAACGACGAGCAGCGAAGATTTTAATGTTTTGTTGGCTAAACGCGGGTGCATATTCTGTGTGAATCGCCTTTGGGGGATCATTGATCTTGGATTCCATGAGCACGTTTTCTTTGATCGATCGCTTTTCAAGCATGTCACTGACCTATCCAAACACTTTCAGGTAGGTTTACTATTTAACTCAGGTTGATTTTTGACGTAACCAATCAACCAGGACCCAAATGCCCACCAGTTTGAAATACATTGCAGAAATTGCGACTTTAGATTTTCGGGTGCGTGCCGGTTAATTGACCTAATCTTTCCAGTCTTCGGATTCATTAGTGGCTCGTTTTAATGCCAATACGTTAGCCGTATAGATCATAAATTTACGACTGAACAATTCGTCCCAACCGAGCAATATATATATATGTATATATATGCATATATATATATATATATATATATATATATATATATATATATATATATATATATATATATATATACCCTGCTGCTAGTAGTACTTGGGAGAGTGATTAGCTTTCCCGGAAGCGTTTATTATCGCGTTCATTGTCGCTCTTCGATACTATATTGTCTAATAGCCTTTTTACTTGTGCGCTGCCAGCGTCATCTGTCACTAGAATCTGATCTTTATTCCCCAAAGCACAATCGTTGCCATCGTTCAGGGTTAAACAGCAGGGCGAGCCCCACAGACCACTGCCTTTCACACCGAGGGACGGAAATGCAAGATACACATGGAATGGACTTGGAGATGCGAGTAGAAAAAAAATCCCATAATAATCATTGCGGGGAATGCGGTCTGTCTGTACTCTAACAGATGGTGACAACTCGATGGTCACCGCTCACGGTTCACTACGACGTCTATTAATGTCTCCAGCCGACCGATTGTGAGATCTTTTAATCGCAAATGACAAAGACATGACGCACCTACTTGACGTAAGTCCTCTGTGCACTTCCTCGTTCCTCGTTGCCACATCACGTGGCTTCTTCCACTCCGTGGGAGGGACGGAAAATAGTGTACTATGCGGCAGACCAGTATTTGGCATGCGCGACATGTAACCCAACCACATAGGTCTGCTAAGATTGATACGACGTAATGAAGTTTTCTGGCTTGGTTCCTAATACTGGATTCTTAACGTCCAACTTGGTCATTCGGTCATTCCATCCAGCCCCAACGATATCACGCAAACATCAATGGTCGAAAGGCTCCAGGCAATGAACAACTTCAACAACGAACGCCCATGTCTCTCAACTATGTAGCGGCATGGTACGCACGACCTGTCAGCATCAACGAAATATTAGGTCGGCACCACAAACGTTGCAGTCCGGTTTACGCCGTTCGAGACTTGGATACACGGGTGTTAACTTCTGCCGCACCTCTACAGTTTTCAGGGAGAAAGCTTGCTAGGTGATAGAGACGGAGAACAAGTGTTTTTCCTTCATCACCATCATCATCGTTCAGCGTTAAACAGCAAGGCAAGCCTCACTGACCACTGCCTTTCCCCAGACTTACACGTTTATATAAAAAGAGTGAATATTCGATGGGAACAGGGAGTGGACCTACACAGGCGGGAAAAGATAACATGGTGCTGCAGCTAACACACGGAACATGGTTTAGCTGTACAAACGCACGTGTTTTCAATCATTCTGATTCGATAGAAAATGACAGCACGATCGCCACTGTTCACGGTTCACTGCCATATCCTTCAGTGTCTCCAGCAAGCAAGTCGACAAGTCTTCCGGACCCCAATCACGAAGGCGTGAGACACCTACTTTACCTAACTTCGCTGTACATTTTTTCATCCCACGTTGCCACGTCATCTGAGTACTCTTGAAAGCATAAGAATCGAGCATATATGCAAATATTATATATACTCAAATATATATATTATATATATACTGTAGTCCCCTCTGAAGTAAGTACTTGGGAGAGTGATTAGCTTTCCCGGAAGCGTTTATATCGCGTTCATTGTCCTCGTTGGATCGATACTTTCTGTCGAATAGCCCTTGTCTAAGCTGTGCGCTGCCACGTCACCTGTCACTAGAAATCTGATCCTTTATTCCCAATGCACAATCGGTGCATCGTTCAGGGTAAACATGGCAGGGAGCCCCACGAGACCACGGCCTTTCCCTACCCGAGGGACGAGAATAGCAAGATACACATGTGAATGCGACTTGGAGATGCGAGTAGAAAAAAAATCCCATAATAAGTCATTTGCGTGGGAGGCGGTCTGTCTGTACTCTCAACAGATGGTCGACATTTTGGAACTTCGATGTGCACCAATGCTCACTGGTTCACGCTACGACGTCTATAATGTCCCCAGCCGAAACCGATTGTGAGATCTTTTAATGCGCAATAGTGTGAACAAAGCATGCCGCACTACTTGACGTAAGTCCTCTGTCACTTCCTCGGTCCTCGTTGCCACATCACGTGTGCTTCGTCTCTCCACTCCGCTGGAGGACGAGGAAAATAGTGTGCTACATGCGGCATGATACCAGTATTGGATCGCGCGACATGTAACCTCAACCACATGAGGTCGCTAAGATTGAGTACGACGTAATGAAGTTTTCTGGACACAACGGATACTACCGAAGGAGAGAGCAGGACGAATGTGGTGATATTGAGAGTGGTTCGCGCGCGCACACGCGCGCAGAGTATTACTATCCGGTCCATTCCAAATGCAGCGAAGTCCACGTAAGAGAATCACTACACGGTTATCCGCACTAAACTATTACAATTGATTCGAACGAAGAAAGGAGCGAAGAGAGAGAGGTGTTTAGACGAGGCACTTCAACGCACAAGCGCGGAACGCCCCAATGTCCTCTCAGAATCATTCGAGCGGTGCGATACGCCCGCACATAATGTATGTAATAAGGAGAGCTGTATATATGAATGTTATGTAGCGAGAATAACACACTACGTTCACACGCTGACAATCAGCGAAATACACAAAGCGATATTGCGGGATTAGCCTACGCTACTGCTCACGCACCTCTACAGCGTAAGAGCGACACACACTTCACACAACACCTGTACGGATTACTTATCTAAGACCGAGAGAGTAGTTGTTTTTTTCCGTTCATCACATCATCATCGCTGAGACTCAGTTGCGTGTATAAGACACGCAGGAAGCGGTATACAACTATGACACGCACGCGACAATAAGATAAGCTGCTGAGAGGAGTCATAGAAATAGAGCGACACGCTGACTGGAAAGTACTTCGATGTGTAACAGGAGGGAGAGGGGAATCGCAGCTCAGCCTCTGTGTGTAAGATATGTATAATCATGGATATGACGGGCAGTCGAGGTCACACTCCGAGTAGTAGTTTGAGCTGCACAAGATATATACACACTTTTTTCAATGCAATGTCGTGGAGCGCAGGCGAGGCGGCGGCTGTATCGATTGTACACACACGTAGGGCTCAAAAGTCAACTAGGCGCACGATTCGGGCCACTGGAACGGTATTGAGACGGGAAGTCGCACACGTCGGAAGCAAGGTCTTCCCGACCCCCAATCAACGAAGGCGTAGACACCTAACCTTTACCTAACTTCGGCTTGTAAACATTTTTCATCCGTCATCGTTGCCACGGTCCACTGTGGCCTCCACATAATTCCTCCATTCCTTAGGAAGGAAACACATAAATAGGGCGCACTGATATGTAGACGAGTTGTTCGTCAACGCAACGCGTGACCCAACCAGTGTAGTCCTAACTAAGATTCATCCGCTGATAAACAAGCTATATCTCAGAAGTGGTCACCCAAAACATACTTCCAACCTCATATTACTGCACTCGGTCACTCCATCCAATCCTAGCCATACTACGTAACATCGGTTGTTACGAAACCTCCAACCGACGTAACATCACCACACGCATACTCCACGGTCTCGCAACCGTACAGACAGAACCTGAACGCATTGCAGCACAGTAACATCACGACTGTTTCAACTTCATGAAATACTCAGGCCCGAACGCTCAACAAGTGCTTCAATCCAGCCGTAAGGCTGCACGGAGCCTTTTGGAAATATACGCAATACTTGCCTCCAATCCCGATCTACCATCGTTTGGACACACAGCTACCAAGGTTGGGTGAATACGGTCCCACAATCGATTAGTTCCTCTCCATCCATATCAAGTTCGGGCGCTGCTGTCGTCCAGTCCCGTAAACAGTAACTTTGCAACTTTGAAGGTGCAGAAGGCACATGCCGATATCGGAGCAACCGATTCTCGACAGTCTATCTTGTGCCCGTTTTTGCATAGTCCCCGCAGACTCGAACAGGCACACGGACGTCCGTCTGCGTAATCAGGTCGCATAGCTTTCTCCAGTTCCCAGTTCGACCCTACATCCTGGAAGCCTCTAAAGCTCTTCTATCACCGCGTCCATTGACGAATGTCTGGCGTAACATGCTCTCTATCTAGTTCGTTAAGCCGGCGCTTTGGAGAAAATGCACAACCACACCGAGTCCTGTTTAGTGCCACGTGGCTTTAGGGGGGTTTCCGTAATATTCGCATTACGCACATAGGGTAGTCTGCATGATCTAGGTCACAGCTCTCCCCCATTTCCCGGTTCGATTCCTACATTCTGTCGCCTAGTCGGCGACAGAGCTAAACAAAAGTGAACAGATGAGGTACATTTACCGGACACCGCTAGTCTTTTCGAATGAGTTTGATAGTTCGACGGTTTTGCATATCGATTTGTTTTGTTGCCCAGGTTGGGAATTTTCAAAGTTTTGTTAGCTCTGAGCTTGGTGTTTAAGTCGCAGATTTTTCATCACCAGCCGAGGTGACACCATCAGTGCGTAGATCTGGCATATGATATACACTTGAAGGTAAGGTGTTTTGTTTTAGGCATTCGTAAGGAAAGAATAATTGTTCGCGGACAGAAGCCTGCCGGCAGGCAGATATCTACCACTGCCTAGCGGTTCTGATCGTTGCATGCCCGAAGATCTTTTGGGGTTTTGTAGCTCAGGTTGTTACCATGGTCGGTGATGGAACGTTTGCGATCTAAACTCCAAGAGGAGTCCACACGGAACTTTGAAAAAATCAACCATTACTCTCGGATGCGAATCAGAAGTGCTCGGGTATTCCGTTCGCCAGGAGATTTAACGAATTGTCGGAACACGCTGCCGTGTATCATTATTGTTTTGTGTGGATGGCACTAGAGTAGGCCCGTCGCGGAGTTGGACCTGAGTCGAAAGTGCGGCCCCGGACGCGAGTCGAGAGAAACTTGACGATCTCGCGGTGTCGGACGTGGTTGTGCCGGTCCCAGACCCAGATATTGTCATTTGCCTTATATTCCGTAAGTCCGTGTACGGAGCAAGCATCATTAGACAGATGGGACTTCAGCTGCCTCACTGATGGTTGCGTTTAGTCACGGCGAAAAAACTGGGCAACAACTCCAGGTGACTGTCGGGCGGCCTCCGTTCGCAATTGTCAACGGCACCGAGGAGAAAGTCGTGTCTTATAAGGTATCTGCCGTGTTTGTAAAGAACTGAGGAAAGTTCGCCTAGGGATAACGGCGAGTTTTCCTCCATATCATTACTCTAATGCTCGACTTTACTTTCATTTCCGTTGGGGGGTGGGTGGGTGGGAAAATAGTGGCAAGCGACACCCGCAAATTGTTGTGTAAACATCCGAGGTAATTTAATCTGAAGTTCAGAATATTTGAAAACAGTGCGTTTGTACAGCCTGAAATCATGTTCCGGTGTGTTAGCTGCAGGCACCATTGTTATCGTTGTTCTCCGCTGTTGTAGGTCCACTCCCTGTTCCCCTTGATATTCACTCTTTTAAATAAAGGTAGCTGTGGGAAAAGCGCAAGAGGGGGGCAGTGGTCAGTAAAGGCTGCCTTGCGTTTAACGCTGAACGATGATGATGATGACGATGATGCCGCCACTGACTGAGATCAGGTTGGACACGTAAGGTCACTGTCGCCCTACTCATTACCATACCTAACCTACTGTGATCTTTTGTGGTTCTGTGCCACTCCAAGTTTTCAGAGTCATATTTGTCGATCCCTTTCCATGTAGTGGGATCACTTAAGCAGCGGAATGAGGACTTGATCGCCTCCCACACATCTCGTGCCAGGAAACATGCGGTAAGAAAATAAGTCGGATAAAACTACCAAAATGTTTTCAGTCTAAAATAACCCTGAGATTTTATATTTCCATTCAAGATCGAGGCTGCTAATTGAACTGGATAAGCAGCAGGGCTGAGCGTGTGTGATGCGAAGCACTAGGCGGACCACTCCATAACACCGCATTAATAATATATATTAATATACGCCTGATTCCTAGGCCGTTGCGTAAATACTGAAGACGAACATCTGAACGGGAGTGAGTAGGAAACTTCGTTTTACTGCATTTTAAAAGTCATTTTCAATGGTTAGAACAAGCCAATACGTTCTGTGCACCAAATTGGTTTCTGCGTTTGCCACTCATGTTCATGCCGCTGGTCGCAGGTCGTCATTAGGTTGCAATGGCCTCCAAACGCCTCAAAATAGTCGGGGGTGAGCGTCCTAGGCTTCGAGTTGACTGGTCGTTCTGATCGCCAGATGCTCCCACTTTCGATTCTGTGATTCTTCACATCAGGCTTGTTGAGGAAGCCCTACGCACAGCCTTTTCGTGGCAGAGGTGTTCCTACTAAATTGCGAGGGAAGGAAGTGAATGGCTCTCATTCGACTCTCACCAGTGACTGATTAAGTTAGAGAGTTGGGACTAACTGAATTCCAAATGAGCCACGGGCGATGTGCGAGGCATGAAGTTGTGAGAGGGCTCACAAAGCAATCTCTGGTGAAGGTTGTAGAGTCACTCAAGAATATCTACAGCCCCACCGTGAAAGAGCGATAATGAACTGAAGCCATCAGTTCCCACTCCCCCATAGGGTCAGCGTGAGCGCTCGATTGAATTGTGAGGTAGATCGTCTTGAGTCACAAAAATCTTAATCCCCTCTCCAATACTTACGTGGGAGCCGTGCGATCCGACGGAACGGCGAAGAATAGAGGATGTAGCCGAAGTGGACGAAGGCTTGCCACGTCGAGCTGACGAGACTCTTCACAATTGTTCTCCTGGTGTTCCAATACGATGTATCGTCGCCGACTGAGTGGAGATAGACGCAAAATGAAAAGTGTATGATAGCGGGCTTGTGCTATAACCAGTATTAGGCCATATGTGATATAAAGCAGATATGACATATATTACATGTGGCGCAGGTTGAAATCTCAACATTGCGCCTAAAGTTTACTGGAAGCTTCAACGCGTAAATGGTAATAAAATAGACAACCTTGATTTCTTGTGGTAACTTGGAAATTGTGATTTTGGGTTATGGAGGCTAGTCCTCCGAACTTATACAGATGCCCCAGCGAGCTTCGGGGGGAACAGAGTGGAAACGCGAGGGACTGATGTTGCGGGGCTTTGTAGCGCTGCGGGACGCTGATGTGCGTCGTACGTGGTCTCAGCGAAACCCTCCTAACATACCCCAGTGAGTGGTTGAAAATACCACGCAACTGCCTTTCTGTTCACGAATTCGTGATGTGAGAATTCCGCTAAGCGCACAGCAAGGGACTGATCTGGATGTGCTGTAGGCCAAGGAGGGGTCATCGGACGCCGCTCCATTCATTCGCGGAGCGACTTTAGGGGTGGTTGCAGAAGCGGAATAGTCTCCAGCAACTAGTCAAAACGCGCATTTCTGAAGATTAAAGGTGTGTCATCAAGCCGAGTTTTTGGAACGATTCAAAGAGTCAAGAATAGATAACGATTGAGGAAGGTTGGCGAAACTCGCGTGAGTACTGGGCACCGCCTTTTTGCAGGCTTGAGAATCGAGGAGAAATGTATCCAACCGAGTCAAACACGGTCCTTTTATTTGAAACTCGATTAAGTGGGCAGTAGAACATATCTGCCTGGCACAATGAGAGCTGATTCCTTGTACTGTGGTGTGACGGCTTGCATGTCTCCATTGACGCCAAGGGGCTAGTCTAAAAACCGAAGCAGTGCCAGTCATGCTTGGAAGAATCCAATGGGCAGAGGCCTGTCGAAGTAATCTCCTGGTCTTCCAGATTGGGGTTAATTTGAGTTGGCAACTCAGTCGGAGTTGAGTGGAAGAACTAATTGAGAGAGAGTAATTGGCTTCCACTGAGCCTCTTCCCGCTGCCTTGTGCACAGGTTGTTCGAGGTAAAGCATTTTGGGTTGGGACTAATCGCTCTACGTAATGGCTGGACTCCCTAGAAGTTTTCATCTATAAATCC